>JASPKZ010000582.1:0-108946 GCA_030220185.1 Diploptera punctata | reverse complement strand
AGAAAATTCACAGCTCTGTTATTACAGAAGAATGTGAAATTGAACCTATAAACCTTTGGATAAATGATAGAAGATTAAATTGGAACAATCACATAGATAGAATGGAGAACAGTAGATTAGTGAAGAAAGTATGTGACTGGACACCTCAGCAGAAAAGGCCATTAGAAAGACCACAACTACGATGGAAGGATGTCACCATACCCCGGACCTGTAGTGAATGAACATGCAACAAGCTGCCAGCTTTCATGCATAGAGGAGGAAGAAGAAGAAGAAGAAGAAAAATGATGGTTTATCAGCAGACAATAAAATATTAATTTGTAATTTCTGTCAGTATGCAGTATCGTCTACTCAAAAGTTCTTGGTGCAACAACTTATTCAAACCAGTCTGTCCATGGAATGTGCAGAGAAATTCTCAGCTTTCCAATTAGACATCTTTCTCGCTTGAAGCTCAAGAGCGAAATGAGTAATGTCACATGATTTGTTCTCCCTCCTGCACTTCATTCCACAGCCTCATGGATGTACATTTTTACCAGCCTCCTGTGTAAATGGCTTATTTCGAAGAGCTTCTCTACAGATTCTACAGACAGACTATAGTAAACATCAGGTTAACAACAACAAAACTCCAAGCAGAGACAATTGTTTTCAACAGACCCACAATATCAAATGTAAGGTCCAAGTTCAACATCAAGCTCTCATATCTGCTGACATTACTCCCTACAAACTAAAGAATGAGTTCTTCAAGTATTCCTTGAGAAATTACTCAACAACAATCCCAGATGAGTCAACACTTAGGAAGACATATGCTCCAATCATCTACCATGAGACAGTACAAAAGATAAGAAATGAAATTAAAGATGGTCAAATTTGGGTTTCTATCGATGAGACTACCAACAAATAAGGTAGGCTAGTTGGCAATGTAGTTATTGGTTTGTTAAGTGAACAATATTCTAAATGGATTCTTTTACATTGTGATGCTCTAGAAAAGTGCAATAACAAAACTATAAGAATTAAATTAATGTTTTTATTACCTCACCTCATATCCTTTTTCTTCTATACCGCAGTTTCGGAGCTTATCTCCATCGTCAGTAGCCTCTGGTCGACCGGTGTTATGTCGTTTCTTGACGGTTTCCTTCTTACTTCTATCGGTGGACCGATGAACCTCTGGATCAGGTCAAAATTTGCAGGAGTTTCAAAATTCATGAGTTTGTCTTTCTTTAAAATTAGATTGAAGGAACACCTTAGAAATGTAAAAAAGGGTGAAGTGGACAAGTCAGCTGTAACAGCCCATGCTTGGTCTGAAAACATTTAATTGATACAGAAGCTAGCCTAATCAAACAAACAGATAAACTAAAGGAACTCACAGTCTGGGAAAAAATCCACATCCAAAAAAACAAGAAATACAAACTCATGAATTTTGAAACTCCCACAAATTTTGACCTGATCCAGAGGTTCATCGGTCCACCGATAGAAGTAAGAAGAAAACCGCCAAGAAACGACATAACACCGGTCGACCAGAGGCTACTGACGATGGAGATAAGCTCCAAAACTGCAGTATAGAAGAAAAAGGATATGAGGTGAGGTAATAAAAACATTAATTTATTTCTTAAATTAAATCTCATAGTGTTCTGTCCCTGTGAAAGTTAAATAAACAAAACTATTGTAATCAAATGGTAAAGAGAAAAATTTTTTAGTAGTGTACTTTAATATACTTATTTCAATCATAGTAACAGTTTTAGCTTCTTAATATTAATTTAATAAATAATGCTATAGCTATGTGGAGTCCCTTCATGTCTTCTTCAGGTAGAAGCCATTCATTGTGTATTTGTGAATGATGATTCATAGCATTTGAATGTGGGACCAAGACAGTAAGGTAAAGGAAGGATTTATGCTTGGATGGGAAGGAAGCCTGGATTAGCTCAATGGTTAAGAGCATCAGCACGGAAAGCTGAAGGTTCGGGGTTCGATTCCCGGTTCAGGCATAAATTTTTCTCTTTACCATTTGATTACAATAATTTAGTAGTGTACTTTAATATACTTATTTCAATATTAATTTAATTAAAGTTAAACTGTTCAACGAAGCTATGGGTATCCTCTGGTGACAGGTATTATGTACGATAACGTGTTACTCTTTATTAGTGATGCTGCCCCTTATATGCTCAAAGCTGGAGAAGCATTATTTGTTGTTTATCCTAAAATGAGTCACTTAACTTGTGTGGCACATGCATTTCATCTTGTCGCAGAAGTGATAGGGGGCAATTACCCTAAAGTAGATACGTTGATTTCATCAGTGAGAAGAGTGTTCCTCAAAGCTCCCAGTAGAATTATGTGTTGAAAGAAATGTACTCTGAAATTCCATCGCCACCAAAGCCAATTTTAACTAGATGGGGTACATGGCTGGAAGTGGTTAAATATTATGCCAAATATATAGACTCTATTAACAATTCATAGTTAAATATGGGAAAATAACATTATGACGTTCTTAATTCAATGAATGAATGAGTCACTTATCATCTTACCTCATAGTTTATGTTTTCTTTAAATGTGGGAACTGCAATTTTCAAGAGGACATCCTTCTCATTTTCACCCGATATTATAACATAAACTATGAGGTAAGATAAGAAGTGACTCATTCATTCGTCGATTTCTATTAACAATGTTCTACTTGCATTGGTCTCTGAAGATGTAGTCTCAATTGATACTGTGAAAACAGTTGTCTGCGACACAAGTGTGAGGAATGACTTAATCTACATTCAGAACACATTTTCATGCATCATAAAATTGCTCAAAAGTCTCCAAAATAGACACCTTTCACTTTCTGAAAGCTTTGAAATTATAAATAGTAATGTGCAACAACTAAATCATGGTAGAAGTGAAGTTGCAGATGCAGTAAGAGCTAAGATTGACACTGTACTTTCAAAAAAACCCTAGATATGAAGAAATATGAAAGGTTGTTGCTGTGATGAGTGGTGATTCAACAGTGAAGATAAATTGAACTTTTATAGGAAAAAATCACTATGAGGTTTAATTTAATAGTCAAAATAAACTTGGACTTATCCCCAGCAGATGTTGTGAAATTTAAGTATGCAGCAATTATTTCTGCTAATGTGAACGCAGTTTCAGTCAGTATAAATCTGTCCTCAGAGACAATAGAAGAATATTCATTTTTCAGCACTTGCAAGAAATGTTTGTAACCCATTGTTATTGTAACAGGCAATAGATATTGTTAATAGTGAGTGGAGAACATATTAATTTAAATATAATAGAAATTGTGTTTTGTTTGAAGTTCACATAATAATTGAAAGACAGGTATGTCCCATTATTATATTCTTTTTTCAGTTTAATTCAAATGTACCAATATTTAGTGTAGGTAGTCATTTGTTGATAATTTTAAGTCCATATTTTATTCCACATTTTGGTAAAAAATAACAGCATATATATTTACATATTTCATCCATTTTTAGTCCATATAAATCTGTTCCCTGATGATACCGATGATGATGGCCAGATGATTTTCAGAGACCGTTGGGCCCTAAGCTTCCTGGCATTTGTCTCACAGGTGAGAAAAAAAAAACCCGAAAAACCTCACCTAGGAACCTGTCCCAACCAGGAATAAACCCGGGCCCACTGCATGACAAGGCAGCACACTATCTCAAGACCATAACGATAGAAATGGAAATGTATAGTTAAGTGGATTTAAAGAAAATACATAATTTTCACACGATCACAGTTCTAGATATTTTACTGCCTTTGATAAACGAAAATATTAAAAACAACAAAGGGTTACCAATCCCATCGCTGTTCACATTGTTGATAGCCTTAAGATTCATGCACAGCTAGGTAGGAGACTTATTTCTTACAACATAATCAAAATACTATATTACAGTAATATTGTGGTAGGCCTAATTTTGAAGAAACAATGTATAACAAATTTGTAACAGTTATAACTGATCACAGCTATCCAACACAAACATTTAAATACTGAGTTTAAAATCAAGAAATATTAAAACCTAACTGAAATGTGACGGTCCAATAACCTATGATTTACAAAAGAACAAATATGAAATTAAGATAAGTTATTAAGTTATGTAGATAGGAAATAACACTATGAGGTTTTTTAATATTGTTTATTTGTTTCTTCACTCACCTCATACTTCATATGAAGTGTGAAGTGAGTGAAGAAACAAATAAACAAAGATACATTATTTTTGTTAGTTTTTTAAGTTTAAGACATATAGGCCTATTTTAAATAGTTATAACTGTTATAATTTTAATAGTTATAACCGCTATTAATTAAAACAAGTTCTTGAAGTCTTCCTTTCAGCATACTTATTATCAGCACAAATTATCGTTATTGCAATAAAAATTAAATAAACAAGTATCGTTAAAAGCAAATAAATATTTAAACATAAAAAACACAAAGAGATACAGTTCACAGTATAAAGGGTATACTTACTCTGGTAAGTATTTGTTATGTCATATCTGGAAGCTGTAAGTAAACCTTCATTACGTGAAAATAAGTGTTGTCTAGGAATACAAAATTTATTTAAGTGTTTACTTATAATAAGCAAATCGTTATTCTTAAGGGATCATTCATTTTATAAGTGACGACTATGGATTCTGCCCCAACACTACATCCATATTAGCTGGAATTAAGGAACTGATGCTACAATTACTATCAGATTAAGCAGAGTTAAGCATTTTGAAGCTGAAACTACAACTAAATTAGCTCAAGTTAAGTATGTGATGCTGAAACTACAACCAATAGCAGGGATTAAAGATTTGATGCTGAAATTACAACAAAATTGCTGGAGTTAGGGTATGATGCTGAACTACAATAAAATTGCTGAAGTTAATGACATCCAACATAACATAAGAGGCATAAAGAATAATTTTATCCAAATGCTTGGATTTTACTTGTTGATGGGGATGGATGATGATAGTGTCTGCAACATGTTCAGATGAAAGGATCTTATTTCATGAGGTGTGAGACATAATGTTTCCAATATAGTATATGTTGAGCAGCAATTTGGAGCCGGAACAGGCTAGTAAATAAGCCTAAACTGTGAAGAAGAAGAAGATGAAGAAGAATATATTCGAGCTACTGATATTTACCTCATAGTGCCACTTTCCATTAATTTTCTTATAAAAAGTATTATAATACTTACCATTTTGGGCTTCTTCTTCTAGACTGTATGAATCCAAGGTAAACTAAAGATTTTTTTTTATCCTGCTGTTGTTGATTTTCTTGAAATTTTTGCTGGAAAAGAATATATATGGACCATATATATATATATATATATAATATATATATATACACATACATAGATTTATCTTATAACATGAAAAATCATCCTAATTCTTTAAAGATGTAATGTATGTTACCTTATTTTTTACCACAATTCTACCAGCTACATTTTCAAAATTATTTTCAGGAATTTTGTTCTCAATGAACACTTTAACTATAGAAATAGATTTTAATTGAAAAAAAAAAATACAAACTAACAAATAAAGTGGAAATGTCTGAAGGTAATGATCTCTTATATTTGAAAGAAAATTATATCTACAATACTCACAGGATAGATGTTGAATAAGTTACTACCGAGAAGATCATAGAATGACACACTACTCCATTGCTATGTCCCACAGCCAGCATACTACAATCTGGACTCCAGGATAATTTCCTATACTGAGGAATGGAGTCTTTTGCAACTGCAAGAACATATAATCATTTTACTTAGTTAAATATTATATAGGAAAGCAATTTTAATTTGTTATGGAGCCCCCAAAACAAATTTAATAGAAATGCTTAATGTACACAAATGAATACTCAGGTTATATATATAATTCATGTAGACATTTTTCATCAGCCTCAGTGGTCTAGGGATTAAGCTCCTTATCTCTGATACCAAAGCTATGGACTCAAACCCGGCTAGGGCCAATGTGTTTTTAGGATGAAAGAGGGAGAACTCCTCCAGGAGGGACTGTAAGCCATGGCTCCCAATACTAGAATTTTGAGCTCATAAAAGAGCCTGAAGCCTAAAATTAAAGCCTCTATGCAACATTTAATCTGCCTTCCCATACATGTAGATATTTTAATTGTCTACTAGGTGTCTCTTTGAGGCAATGAGATAACCACCTGTTATATTTGAAAAGAAAAATATACGCCTAGACTGGGGGTTGAACCCAGGACCTTTGACTTTCTATGTCAATGCTCTTCCATCTGAGCCACCTAGGCCTCCAATCTAAACACGTATTTTTCTCTTACACATAGTTAATTCCCAAACCCCAAATGCTACGAGCCGTTGCTACAATTTTTGCAAATGGCGGCTTCTTTATGAAGAAGACTTTTTATTGGGAATTTAAACATTACTATAAAGCCAGCAGTGCTTCTTTCAATGTTAATATTATTCGTTTTTTTAAACATCTTAATGATGGACAAATTATATTTGAAAAGAAAAATATGCGTCTAGACTGGGGTTTGAACCCAGGACATTTGACTTCTTAATAAAGAAGCCACCATTTGCAAAAATCGTAGCAACGGCTCGTAGCATTTGGGGTTAGGGAATTAACTATGTGTAAGAGAAAAATACGCATTTAGATTGGAGGCCTAGGTGGCTCAGATGGAAGAGCATTGACACAGAAAGTCAAAGGTCCTGGGTTCAAACCCCAGTCTAGGCGTATATTTTTCTTTTCAAATATAATTTGTCCATCATTAAGATGTTTAAAAAAAAAAAATAATATTAACATAACCACCTGTTACTCGCTGACATCAGTATGTAAATAAGCATAACTAACGTATCTTGGTTAATAAACTTCTGCAAGTGAGTATCCTCTCCTACCATTTGGATATAATGGTACAGACAGACAGACTGCCATTTGTCTCCTACGTATGATAAAATAGTGAATGTGGTAGTTTAGATTGTGTGTGTACTGACAATGGTTTGTTTTTCCATGATTGGCAATTCATGAAAATGGTGACTTCTGACCATAAGGCTTTTTGTATTTTAGAATTCATTAGGTATAATTCAGTGGTTATATTTCAATGGGTATACTGTTGAAGATTTGGAAGTGGTGTCCCATCTGACACATCTTCAGTCAATGTTTTAAACTGGCCTAAACCTTCTGGCAGCTCCATGGCCCTGGGATCGACTCACCCTCTTATTGAAATGAGTACAAGACATTTGTTCTGGGAGTAAAGGCTGCTGTCACACAGGGATGACAACATTGCTGACATCTAGTGCCAGTTATCTAGAAAGATGGGAGCCTTAATCTCCTACAATCCTAAAGATCTCCTAAGGCCTGTAGTGTGATTACTTTACCTTTACCCACTTAATTTTACATGCTTAAGGTACCACACTCAACAGATAGAAGGCACCATATCAGCAGACCATGTTATGTAGGTGATATGTACATGCATTTTGTAGGATGAGCATATGTGTTCATATAATGTGTGTTATGCAAAAGTAAAGTAAAGTAAAGTAAAAGTAATCCCACTACAGGCCTCGGGAGGCCTCTGTGGTAGTAGGAGCTTAAGGCTCCCACTTTTTTCTAGACAATCGGCACTTGGTGTCAGCCGGGTTGTCAGCCCTGCGTGACGGCCGCCTTTACCCCCAGAACAAACGTCTGGTACTCATTTCCGTTAGAGGCTGAGTCGACCCCATGGCCATAGTGCCGCCAGAAGGTTTTGGTCAGTTTAAAATCCTGACCCCAACGGGACTTGAACCCTCGACCTTCCGACTTGTAAAGCAGTGCCTTAACCTCTACGCTACGGCGTGCCCCCAAAAGTAAAGTGATCCCACAACAGACCCGGAGGCCCTTGGGGTAGTAGGAGGTTAAGGCTCCCACTTTTTCTAGACAATCGGCACTTTATGTCAGCCGGGTTGTCAGCCCTGCGTGACGGCCGCCTTTACCCCCAGAACAAGCATCTGGTACTCATTTTCGTTAGAGGCTGAGTCGACCCCAGGGCCATAGTGCCACCAAAGGGTTTGGGTCAGTTTAAAAATCCTGACCCCAACGGGACTTGAACCCTCGACCTTCCGACTTGTAAAGCAGTGCCTTAACCTCTACGCTACGGCGTGCCCCCAAAAGTAAAGTGATCCCACAACAGACCCGGAGGCCCTTGGGGTAGTAGGAGGTTAAGGCTCCCACTTTTTCTAGACAATCGGCACTTTATGTCAGCCGGGTTGTCAGCCCTGCGTGACGGCCGCCTTTACCCCCAGAACAAGCATCTGGTACTCATTTTCGTTAGAGGCTGAGTCGACCCCAGGGCCATAGTGCCACCAAAGGGTTTGGGTCAGTTTAAAAATCCTGACCCCAACGGGACTTGAACCCTCGACCCTCCGGCTTATAGTTCAGTGCCTTAACCACTACGCTAGGCGTGCCCCCATAACGTGTGTTATGAGAAGAATAATTATAAAAGTGAAAGGAGATGATGAAACCTGGTGCTGGTACATAGCCCACTCCTGTCATAAAGCACCAAGGAGATGACCAGGCATTAATATCCCCAACCAACAGTTAAAACACTATTAACTTCATTTGTCTTCTCAACATATGTATTTCAAAGGTGTTTAGGCATCTTGTACACAATCTAGCGATAAGAAGTTATATATTAGAGCAATTCCATATGTGACTAACTGACATTAACAATACATTTTTGCAGCAAAATGCTTGCATAAATATTACAATTGGTTGAAATTGGGGGTGTTATCTACATGATATGATAGAGGAAAAGTGTGTGATTAAGATTGTACATAAATTACAACTTCTGAAGAAAAACAATGTTATTTATTATCTATCAAAGTATGTGTGACTGACTGACATAAATGTCAACTCATCATGCAGCTTAACATGTTCATCTACATCACTCTCTGAAATGTGATTCCTAATTCAATTTTCCGAAATGCCATTTGGAGGGCACATTTCAAGTTATATTTTAAATAAAAAACGAAACCTAAATCACAAACAATACCGAAGTTATGACCTAATGTGTGATGTGTGACTGACTGACCTTATTCTGTGACTAACTGGCATATCTGAATTTTATTTAGAATTTCAAATTGCAAATATTACACAAATGTAACAAAATACTATGAAACTAGATAAACAGTTTCGGTAACAGAGATTAATAAAGAAGTGAAAATACTTTATCAATTCTAAGAAAATTGTTAAATTTAAATTTTGCTGTAAAATAAATATTAATTTAAATCAATAATATAATTAAATGAACTCGCTTACTATATATCATTTTAAATTATATAAAATAAGAAAAATATTAATATTTAATAACAAAGTGTCTTTTCTATTGTTAAATATACCTACTATAATTGTGTGTATATATATATATATATATATATATATATATATATATATTTTTATGACATGATAAGAAAAATAAATGCTCGGACGGGTCTTGAACTCGGACCTCTGGGTTGGTACCCCAGTGCGCTTCCAATTACACCACCAAGCAAGTCTAGTACAAACATTCATTTTTCTTTACATATTCTCATTATTACAAGATATAGTGGGAACTCGGTCTCCACTGCCATCTGGTAGCTCCTTTCACAAGTAAGCAAATTAAAGAGAATATTTTTAGACTTGCCCGGTGGCGTAATCGGAAGCGCACTGGGGTACCAACCCAGAGGTCCCATCTGAGCATTTATTTTTCTTATCATGTCATATTAAGCTGCATTGCTCAATGTCAAAAATTTAATTATAACATATATATATATATATAAACTGATTACAATTTACGTGATGCAGGATTTAATATTTTTTGATTTCTAGATACACATTCTTAATAAGTTAGTTATTTATCAGTGTGCAAGTACTTTCAAAACAAGTTATAAATCGCAAGCCTTGGACAATTGCTGACGTAGTGAATTATATTTTTAAACAGTAATAAAAACAAAACCCAACACTGGTGATTCACTTCATATCCACATGAATGTATCAGATTTGCTTATGCAGCTATTCATCTCTAGTATTCACCGCTATGTTGACTTGACTTGACCCATTAATAAAAATAATGTTTCCTATCACATATGAAGTCTCACGCTGTAACTGAATGGTTTGAGTCAATATGTCTCAATAGATAGCACTGGTTCGAGTTCCTGTGAAGGAATAAATTTTCTCATGGAATTTTAGCCACAATGGGATTGGTGCCCACCCAGAATCATGAAGAATTTGGGCAACTATAATATTTAGCAGTTGCAGTCGAGAAAACCAGCCATAACTGCTGGAGTATCCAACATGCTAACCACATGTTGCCCACCTCTGTGATTGATATACTTGGATGTGAGATCAGCAGCCAAGGGCTTTCTAGGCCTGTCTCGCCATTTAGCTTTTTTTTAACACACAAACTTATGAATTTGTTGCACTGATTGTTTCTTTGACAGTTGTGCATATTCTGTAACATATGGGTCCAACGCTTTCACGTTGTGGACGCAATGAATCCATGATAGCTGCAAGATATTCAAATTGTTTTTCTAAAAATTTCTTTCCTTCTTCTATATCTTTTTGTGACTCCTCCTGAATAGTTATTTGGTTGGTTTTACAGTTCACATTACATAATTCTGCACAATTTTGTATCTTCTTTCCCAATTTTTCATACATCCATGCCATCCTTTTAACTTGGCCGCCAATCACATCTATATGTATGATTTTCCATGGTATGATTCAAAGAAGTTCCATTTTACGTCAAAATCCAAATATGCAAATAAGCAGTGTCACACTGCTAAATGTATAGACCTACTTCTATTACCTGCTGCTCCAACTGAAAATTTTTATCACCTCAAGTTTTGGAAGAAATCCCTATAGTTCAGAAAACACTTCTCTATAGCACACTTGCTATGTGTCCACATATCCTGACACTAGAACAAAGTATATCTTCTGAACTTCTCTGTCACCTTCCATCTAAACTAGGCAACAGCAATAATATTGAGGTATGCTAATTTTTCCAATGAACTGCCAGGATCTCATTTTGTTCTTTGTAGGTATAATTTTCTGAGAAATCAACAAGTATGGCTGCTTCATTTACTGCACCTTCTCCTGAATATATTTAAATGCTTCCGCTGACTGCCTTTTAGCTCAAATTGACACAAAAAAGGTCAATAATTATTTTATGGAGCAGCTGAGCCAAACAGTCAACCAGATTTCCTATCCCATGTTTATGTTAATCCTCAGCAGAGTGCACCACGCAACTGAGTGCACCATGCATATTAGCATTATAAATGAGAGGACAAAAAGTCAGTCAGTCATGGGACTCTAGTGTCATCAATACTTTTTTGTTAGTTGTGTACCGATAATGTAGAATCCAAGAGAATATGTTAATCCATCAATTATTATGTTGTGTACAGTAATTTTTATACGTTTTCCTTGACTGACTGAATATAGCTTACAATTAACAATTATAGGACACATTTAAGGTATATAGAACATTAGACTGCAATTAATATTATTATATTTACAACTAGGGAGGACCAAAGTATGGTTTAGCAAAAGAGTTTGTGAAATAAATGAATTAATACGTCCAAATCATTAAACAACAAATTGGTAAAATTTTGCATGTTTACAGGTTTGGAATATGACAAGTTCTACTACTAATATTAGATTAAAATAATACACATTTGAAACATTATCTTATAGAATCAGAAAATTTGATCCGTAAAGATATATATTATGTCAACAAAATTATTCCTGCATCAATTTCAAAATTATCACCTCGATATGACATTTTCATGGAATCGCTCATTACCATTCCTCATTTCCCAAGGCTGAAAATGTTTACAATTAAAATTTCCAACCCAGCTGGGTACTAAACCTGAACCTGCTAGTCATGATCCAGGCTGATTTTCTCCAAAACTAACACAGCGGACAGACAACCAAGTGCATCAGATAAGAAAGTGGAAAGCATTAGTATAGATTAAAAAGAACAATGTGATGGTGAATTGGGGGATACGCAGTAGCTTAGTTGGTTAAGGCAATATGCTACAAGCCAGATGGTCAGAAGTTTGAGTCCCGGTGGTCTATATTTTTAAACTGTCCTAAAACCTTCTGGCGGCACCATGGCCAATTCAGCCTCCAACATAAATGAGTACCAGATGCTTGTTTTGGCGATAAAGTGGCCATCACGCAGATCTGATAACCTGGCTGATATCTCATGCACAGATTGTCATTAAAAGTGTGATCCTTAACCATCTATTACTCTCAGGGCCTCCTGAGGCCTATAGTGGGACACTTATCTTTATGATGGTGAATAAGGAGTTAACAATTCCAACTATAATGCAGAAAACATTAAGAAAATAACTCCAAATGAGACAATATCACCTGTAGGTATTAAAAGGCTGGAGATTATGCAGTATGTAGAATCTTCTGTAAACAAATCCGGAGCAGGATTGTTTAAATCACAGTGACTCCACAGAACTCCCATTTTTCAAGATTCTATGCAATTTCAACATTTGTTGCATGTCAATGCTGCCATATGCTAAAGATTTATATTGGTGGAGGCATTATTGTTCATTTAACTCTTGTAATTATGCCACAATATTATTTGTACAGCTGCCATATTCTTCAACAATTTATTCCAAGTTCCACTTAAGATCACAGTGTTGTTACACAATGCATGCATTTATAGATGAAAATTAAAATTATGGATATTCACCTGAAAGGTCCGTCTCCTCAACTTAATTAGTTATTTAACTGTAGTGCTTTCGGGACTTGTCCCATCATTGGCAGGATTCAAAACTGGTGTTTCACTGAAGATCTGGTAGAGGGGTTACATATATTGGGTTCGTTTTCATTTATCAGATGGTCATTGTTGTGAGCTGCTTTCATGATTTCCATCTCTTCGAGTAGGTTTGTCTTCGCTGAATTATTTTCTCTGTGCATTACTGTTAGGGTGTTTTCAATGTTTAACATGCGATGTCCTTCGTGGATAACGTGTTTTGCATAGCTTGATTTTCCTTCTGCGTGAATAAAGTCTTAAAAATGTTCTTTAAGTCTGATGTTAAAACTTCTGTTTGTTCTTTCTGTATAAAATTTATTGCAGTCCTTACATGTCAATTTATATACTCCTTTGCTGTTGAAAATGTTATTTTCTTCAATGTTATTGTTTATTATGTTGTTTAATTTATTAGTTCTGTATGCTATTTTTACGTTTTTATCGGCTTTCTTTAGTGTATTGGCTAATTTTGTCGTTTCTTTTCCTGTATATGTGTTAACCATGTTTTCTTGTTGTTATCAGATTCTTTTTCAAGTTTAGTTATGTTGGATATATTGTTCTTTCTTTTTTGTTTATTTATGAGTTTTATTTAAGATTTCTTCATTATAGCCATTGGTTTTTGCAATATATTTAATGTAGTTGAGTTCTTGAATACAATTGTCTTTGCTTAATGGAAGTTTTAACATTCTATTGATTAAGCTGTTAAATGTATTTATTTTTAGTTGAAAACGGTGTGTACATTTTTTGTTTATGGCCAGAGCATTGTTTGTAGGTTTCCGGTAGATGCCGATTTCTAGTTTATTGTTGTGTAGATTTTTTGTTATAGACAAATCTAAGTAGTTTATATTATTATTAACTTCTATTTCCTTGGTGAAGGTGATTTTTTCATGCATGTTGTTTAAGTCTTGTAATATTTCTTTTCCTTTTCTATTTTCATTGTCGTATATTACTAGTACGTCATCGACATATCATACTATCAGTTTTATGTTAAATTAGCATATTAATTCCTCAAAATGTTTATTTTCCAGTTCTTGTAGGAAGATTTCGGCCATTATTCCGGATGTAGGACTTCCCATCGGGATCCCGTCTTCTTGAATAAAAAGTTCATTGTTAAATTGGAAGTAATTTTGTTTTATTGTTGTTATTAATTTATAAACTTATAATTTATAATTTATGATAGACTGGAGTGTAACATATCCTTAAAGTTACATTTCTTAGATTCCCACTTGGGCTTTTTCCTGACAGCTGTGGTGCTATAAGCAACGAGCAAGGAGAACGCTTCCACCAGCATGTTTCAAATATAAAAATGAGATACCAGGGAAAGTGGAGTATATCAATGATAGCCGATTACTAATTAGGATATCACTAGCAGAAAATTACAAATGCCAGGCAAAGCGGTTGCACCTTCAGAGACCTTCCTCCAAGGGATAACAACAAGGTAAATACATGCATAAGCTCATATAGACAATAACGTAAAGTTAGCATAACTTCAAAATGAGAGCTAATCTTGTATTTTCATTAACATTTTCGTTATCAGCACACCCAAAAACATAAAGATTAGCTGTTTCCATGCCAGTTACAGAAAAAAAGTAAAATTTTGTTGGCTAGTGTTATTATCACATGAACAGATTCTTCATCATCATCATGAACAAATTCGTTTTAGGCCATGTGGCCTGTACGGTAAACCTAGCGAAGATGGTCTTGATCTTTCCACCGATGTTTTGGTCTTCCTTGGTCCCTATGTCCAGTTGGGGTATATTGGAATGCCAATTTTGGAAGTCTATTTCTTGCCATTCTTCTCAGATGATTTTTCCATTCTTGATGAACAGATTCTTAAGCATGGAAAACGTCTTTGCAAGCCACTTATGCCTCAGTACACATTTTATGCATCAATGCATTCATAGATACGAGCCTAAAAGAGTCTTCACAGATGGTTCCAAAACAAAGAGTGAAAATTCTGGTGCAGGAATCTACTCTCATCTATTTAACCAATACGTTACAGTTGGCACAAACAACATAGCCTTCAATGGTGAAGTAAAAGCTATAGAAGAAACATTCCAGAACCTCTTATACCAAACGAAAATGTTCACAAAAGCAGTTATTCTGGTAGATTCAAAGACTGCTAAACAAGCAATAACCTCCAACCAAACCAAAAAATGAAACCATCCTAGAATACCGCAAACTTCTAAAATATCTGAACAACCAGAACAAATTAATGACCTTCCATGGATACCATCACACATCGGAATAGTCAGCAATGAAATAGCTGATGAATTTGCCAAAAAGGTACCAAAATACAGATAACAACCCACCCCAATCTAACCTCTGCAGAAAGATCAAAGAAATCAAGAAAGCATTCCAAATGGAAAATCTGAAAGGAAATATTGCAACAGCCAGAGGGAAATCATGTGAAAAATCAATGAACTATAAACAGAAGTAAAACATAAAGACCACAAGGAAGCAGTAGCAAAATTCAGATTGATGTCGGGACATAACTGCTTGGCTCACCATCTCCATAGGACACACGTTTACCAACCAGACGATGTTTCCTATGCGAAGACCTAGACCTAATCATGGACAAACACCACCTTGTAGTCTGTCCAGCTTTAAATCCAACTGCTCAACACTCCAAGGACCTTGCTTGCCTGTATTGGGAAGCCAGAGAGAAAATAAGCTTCAATTCTCGCCATTAGAAAACAAACACTTTCACCATTTTGGCCAATTTATTTAGGGGTTATTTAGAGTGACATATAACCAATGCTTATCCCTGCATTTTTAAATATTGGCATAGATATGTGGATGATATTTTCTCCATGATAAATTCTAAATATATTGAAATTGGAATTATTCAATCTTCAAGACGAATCTGTAAAATTCATTATTAAATTAGAAAAGAATAAACAAATCCCATTTTTGGACATCAAGGAATAAACAACAACAAAGAATCAAATTTAATATTTACAGGAAGGATACTCATACAGACAA
Organism: Diploptera punctata; assembly: GCA_030220185.1. Taxonomy (NCBI): domain Eukaryota; kingdom Metazoa; phylum Arthropoda; class Insecta; order Blattodea; family Blaberidae; genus Diploptera; species Diploptera punctata. The sequence goes on along the minus strand of JASPKZ010000582.1, from coordinate 93,243 downwards.
TTATATAGTTATTTAAATGAATGAGTTGGAGAAAATGCTTTTAACATCTCATCTCATAAAGTTGGAATTTGACTGACGATGGAAGTAATACTATACTTTTGAACCAGTATTGTGAAGACAACGCAACTTTATGAGGTGAGATGTTAAAGCATTTTCTCCAATTCATTCATTAACCCTTCTCAGGCGACAATTTTTATGGCCGAAGACGAAAGGTAAATTTTGAAAATAATTAATTTCATGCAAATGTTAATAAATACTACTTAATTGTGTATTTACTTTCAAAAACAACATATACCTTTTTTTTTATTGATTTCGTACATCTCAATGATGGATAAATCATATTTGAAGAGAAAAATTATAATTTTTCTCTTCAAATATAACATATACTTGTTTTTTGTTAATATCCATCACTTATGTGCTTCAAAATGATGTTTTATTATTTTACGTAAAAAATGTCACTGCGAAAATGGCATAAGTCTCACTGGCCTGTTTAACTGTACACTTTTGTTCACTCTGTATTAGTAAGTTATTGTAAGAAAATTCCTTCACAAATGCTCATAATAATAGCATATGAATAAATAATACCGGTAATAATAATAATAATAATAATAAATAAATAAATAATAATGCAAATAGTGCACCTAGATAAGGAAGAGTATTTCATAAATTAAGGTAGAATATTTTTTATCACTCACCTCATATTGTTCTTCTTATTTGATTATAAACTAGTTTCGGAACATAGTTTCTGTTCCATCCTCAGTATCGTCATGACCGTTGTTCTGTCGTCTTGAAGAGCTGTTCTTCTCTCCTTCCATCGACTGACTGAAAAACCTCGAAACCAGGTCATTCTCACCGGGAAATTCAAAGTTCATTAATTTCTTCTTTTCGCTCTTTTGAATGTAGATCTTTTCCCAAACAGTAAGTTCTTTTGGTTTTTCTATTTGTTTTAATAATTTAGCTTCTTTCTCGATAAGATGTTTTTCAGACCATGCATGGGCAGCCACTGCAGATTTTTCTACTTCCCCTTTTTTGACATTCCTGAGATGTTCTTTCACTCTAGTTTTCAAATTTCTCTTAGTTTTTCCTATGTAGAATTTCTCACATTCTTCACATTTAATTTGATAAATCCCTGATTTGTTTTCTTCTTTAATTTTTAATCTTCAGACAGATTAGTTTCTTTTGATGTTGTTTCCTTATTTCCAAGCATTCCAAAAGACCAAACTATGGAAATTTTAGAGATTTGGATGGAAAATAATAAAATTGAAAAAGTAAAGATAGTCGAATATAAAACTTTAACTAAATTATGTATCGATAATATGTTTTTCACCTACAATGGAAGATTTTATAAACAAAATTCAGGACTTTCGATGGGAAACCCTTTATCTCCATTCTTAGCTAATCTATTCATGGGGAATTTTGAACACAAGATAATTAATGGACATCGTTTAATTTTCAAGTTCTGGTGTAGATATGTGGATGACATAATTGCAATAGTTAATCATAAACAGATAGATGATGCATTAAAATTATTGAACATTCAAAGTCAAACTTAAGTTCACTATGGAAAAGGAAATCAATGGAGAAATACCATTTTTAGATCTCAACTTTTAAAGGAATGAAGAAAATAAGATAGAATTTGGAATTTACAGAAAGAAGACACATATAGATAACTACATAAAAGCTTTAGGTTTCAATCACATAGCTCACAAAGAAGCAGTTTTCAATAGTTTGACACATAGATTAGTGAACATACCAATGAACAAAGAAAATTACGAAAAAGAAAAAGAACACATAATCAATGTAGCCACGAAAAATGGTTTTGCAATAAAAATGATACTCAAAAAAAGAAACAAGTTCAAAAGACAAAAATTTATTAATCAAAGCACTATTAAGTTATGTAGATAGGAAATAACACTATGAGGTTTTTTAATACTGTTTATTTTTTATTATTTCACTCACCTCATACTTCATAATTCATAGCAGACCCTGGGTTTCTTCACATCTTTTGTGACATTCTCAATGCTGCATCACGTTCACAACTGACGTCCAACGGCCTTCTATCCTGCAGACTGACCTCCACGCCATCTGGTGGCCGACCGAAGAATTTCCAAATCAGTCCTCTTTCTTTATAACCGGGTATTTCAAAATTCATAGTTGTATTTTCATATGCAAGAATGAAAATACAACTATGAATTTTGAAATACCCGGTTATAAAGAAAGAGGACTGATTTGGAAATTCTTCGGTCGGCCACCAGATGGCGTGGAGGTCAGTCTGCAGGATAGAAGGCCGTTGGACGTCAGTTGTGAACGTGACGCAGCATTGAGAATGTCACAAAATATGTGAAGATACCCAGGGTCTGCTATGAATTATGAAGTATGAGGTGAGTGAAATAATAAAAAATAAACAAGATAATGTAAAATTTAGGAAATTCACATATCATCCATTAAAACACCACAAGTTTCAAAAAATTTTTAAAGATTTCAACATAAGGTTAGCACCCAAAAATGACTACAGCATCAGTAGACTGATTAGACCTAGTAAGATTGAGAAAATTAAAGAAGAAAACAATCAGGGATTTATCAAATTAAATGTGAAGAATGTGAGAAATTCTACATAGGAAAAACTAAGAGAAATTTGAAAACTAGAGTGACAGAACATCTCAGGAATGTCAAAAAAGGGGAAGTAGAAAATCTGCAGTGGCTGCCCATGCATGGTCTGAAAAACATCTTATCGAGAAAGAAGCTAAATTATTAAAACAAATAGAAAAACCAAAAGAACTTACTGTTTGGGAAAAGATCTACATTCAAAAGAGCAAAAAGAAGAAATTAATGAACTTTGAATTTCCCGGTGAGAATGACCTGGTTTCGAGGTTTTTCATTCAGCCAATGGAAGGAGAGAAGGACAGCTCTTCAAGACGACAGAACAACGGTCGTGACGATACTGAGGATGGAACAGAAACTATGTTCCGAAACTAGTTTATAATCAAATAAGAAGAACAATATGAGGTGAGTGATAAAAAATATTCTACCTTAATGAGTATACCTCATAGTGAGAATTCCTAAAATAAGTATTTCATAAATGTTATAGTTCTATTGATGGTTTCTTATTTTTCTATAAATTACGTAAAGAAAGATTGGATATGTATTTATTAATCATTTCATACATCTCAATGGTGAATAAATTATATATGAAGAGAAAAATTATATATTCAGACTGGGGTTTGAACCCAGGACTTCTTGCACTCTAGACAAATGCTCTACCAGGTGAGCTATGTGAGAAACTCCAATCTAGAGAAAAATTTGTGTTTAGATTGGAGTTTCTCAGATACTCACTTGGCAGAGCATTTGCCTAGAGTGCAAAAGGTCCTGGGTTCAAACCCCTGTCTGAGCATATAAGTTTTCTCTTCAAATATGAAGATTGGAGAATTTATTTTGTTCCTAAAAATTCTTCTCTGTATGATACATTTTGAAACACATATCTTTGAAGGTACTGCCGTCATTTAATTTTGGCCCCTTTGTGATATGTACTTACTCTTTCATCTCTCCATGGTAGAGCCAGTTTTTCTTCGTTTCTAAAACTAATTACATCCCCCTTTTTTATATTTCTTATTTTATTTGGCTTTATGGAATCTGAAATATTTTTTCTATTGCTCAGCACTGTACCTGTTGTGACCATATTCATCTTCCATAATTCATCTGCTATTTCAGGTGAAGTACAGTACCTGTCAATATAAATATGGGAACTTTGAGGTGGATCTGTTAGGAGGGATGAGGTCAAGTCCTTGACAACTTGAGATCAGAATCTGACTGAGTTTATTCCATACAGGGCTGGAAATTATACAGGTACCCATCAGAATTGACTGAGAGGGGAAACACTTTCATTCTAAATTTTGCTGGTTTATTTGCGTTGTACAATTTGAATTTCACTCCCCCCTTGAAGCTGACTGTGCTTTTATCGATAGATATGGGAGGTCCTGGTAAGTAGAAGAGAGAACACTTATGCCTTATTTTTTTCCATCACACCTGTATCAAATGCTCTTTAGCTAATTTTTTGTTACCTTCAACATGGGCAAAATGTAGATTCCAAAACAAGAGGAGAAATTCGTCTCTTGGAAAAACATCGCCAAAAAAAGTTAACATTCTGGAAAAGTAGTCCTTGATATCAGGGGTGGGGGCGAAACCTCATGTTGATCACTATCCCGAAAAACGCTTTTATATCAGAAACTTTTGAGGGAGACTATGATGCAATTCTAGCTCTTTTAGTCAAGGGTGTTGATTTTTGTTTGTTTGTTTCCCCTTGAATGCAGGTTTCCTTCATTATTACGTTAAAAATGTCATTGTAAAAAAAAAGGATGAAAATATTCCACTGGATCGGTATCCTGATCAAAATGTGATGGTAATACCGGCACCTGCTGAATTTTATATATTGTATATTAGAAGTCAGACCGGGATTTAAATTACTCACCTCTACCCAGCTAGGTATACTAGTGTCAGTGGTGTCACTTATGTCACTCTCGCATTCACTTTCACTACTTGACGATATTTTGTAAGAATCCCCTTCACTATTACTAAATGACAATTCTAAAACTTACTACTATTTTCTATTTCCTTTCAAGTATTCAGTTTTATTTTTGCCATTTTACAGAAAAAAAGCAGGATAAATATGTTACGAATGAACCACCATAATTTGTAATGATGCACAACACAAGAACTCCACTGATTATCTCACAAGAAAATATTCCTAACTGAATTAAAAAGGGAATTCCCCGCTCAGAATAGTAGAAAGAACATTCTCCTACCATCTGTTGAAAAATATATGGAACTACATGGACCAGAACTGCCGGCAAAGTAGGATGTATTTTCCTACCCATATATGGGTTTTCGCCCGTGAGGGAATGGACAGGCTGTCCATATATGGGTTTTTTGCCCGCAAATGGTTATGTAAATACCTCATAGTGTTTCGTCCCATTGTAATTTTAATTCAAAGAAAGGAAAATAATTAAAGAAGTTACTTATCATCCTGAAATAGATCAATTTCAAAAATTGTTCAAGAAATTCAATATTACATTGGCACCGATGAATAAATTTAGCCTTGGTAATCTATTAATAACCAATAAGTAGAGATCCGTGAAAGTGGTTTTATTTTTTTAGAGAAAATTCGTTTTAAAATTTCAGGATTTTGATGTTATTGGGAATTTGGTGGTGTTATTAAAAATGTTAATTAACAGTATAATGAAACCATCTTTAGTACAGAACACAAGATTACGGCTTTATAAGGTTCTCACAAGACTAGTATTAAGATATGGTAGTGAAGCATGGAAGAGATAAAAGCCGAATAATAGCAAATGAGACATGATTTATGCGCCGTACAGCAGGCTATACATAGTGAGACCATAAAAGAAATGAGGAAATTATGGAAGAGTTGGATGTAGAACCCATTCTTCACCATATACAAAATTACCAGAACAACTGGAAAGCCCAACTTCAATGAATGCCGTCTCATAGAATTCCGAAAGCCATGCTTCGTTACTGCCCCCAAGGCAAAAGATCGTTGGGACATCCAAAAAAGCGCTGGATGGAAAACTCCTCTTTGAGACCGTAACAGGCCACACGGCCTAATACTTGTATGAATAATGATGATTTAAAAAATGTAAATCTGAGGCTTTTTAATCCTAGTTTAGCATATCAACCCCAATAAGAATGATATATCCAGTAGTTTAAGGTCAATTTAGCTTATACAATTGATATCGATTTTAATACAATAAAATGCATAACATTTTAATTGTGGTCATTAATTTGTAATCAAAATTTATCTTTTACGAAAAAGCAACCATGGTGAGTATCTCTGCACTCACAGGTTTCAATCTTCGCCTTCGATCACTCACCACAACACCATACTGAGAAATAGATATTTCTTGAAATTCATATTGGCCATAGAACTTAAAATCTATGGAGAGGCCATATTTGAGCATGAGAAGGACAGAAAATATTACCTCTATGTTGTGAACTGTGTTGCAACCATTTCCCTTTGCAAGAGTGCATGGAGGAAGCAGATATGGCACCATCAGATATGGCAGTTAAAAAGAAGATGGAATCCGAAAAGTGTTTAAAAATTCATTATGAAAATATCGTGAATATAATAAAAAAAATCTCCAGAATTCGTTCAAAACTTTAAATATTCGGTGTAATTTTGCATTATCGTAGGATTTCGCGTTATTTCGCTATTCATAAATGCTTTTTTTTGAGGTTATGGGAAGTGGTGTTAAGAAATTGTACAAGAAAATGAAAAAATTAGAGCATTTTGTGTTATTGCATCTCGCAAATTTCACGGATCTCTACCAATAAGAAATTGAACACCCCAGATAGTAAAAAATCTGGAATTTATCAAATTAGTTGTAAAGACTGTAATAAAGTATACATAGGAAAAACAAAAAAGGAATCTGGACACTCACACAAACAAACACTTTAGAAATATTAAAAATAGAGAAATTGAAAAATCAGCTATTGCAGCACATAGTTCGAGAGTCATAAAACTGAAAAAGAGGCTAAACTTCTAAAACATTTGGAAAAACCTTTAGAATTGACAGTTTGGGAGAAGATATATATTCAGAAGAACAAATTTAGATCCATGAATTTTGAAATTCCCTATGAACATGACCTGATCTCAAAGTACATCAAATCAACACCAGATAAGAACGTTATAGATGAGGATTCCAAAGAAAATCCAATAGTCATAATATCGGTTGAAAATGAGAGAGATGTCATCTTGAAAACTGCAGTTCCGTTGTTTAAAAAACATGAAATATGAGGTAAGATAAGAATATAACTCATTCATTCATTGAATTAAGAACCTCAATGTTATTTTCCATATTTAACTATGAATCATGTAACTTTGCCTTTCTCCAACTAGTAGAGATGCTACTCGAATGAACTATAGTTTATAAGGAGTGGCTACTCTTAATTTTGAAAACTGAACATGTCTCTACCTTTAGAGAATTATCTCAATCCAAAGGAATGATAATGGTTTCTTAGTCTGGTTATAAGTCCTTACATAATAATGTTGGCTGCCTTACACAAGTGTTAAAACTTGAGATTTTCTAACACTCTAATATGAACATTGTTGTTTCTTTCTATCATCATTACTTCTATTATTTATAAATCTGAAACTTACTGGAAGCTTTCCCAATGATGGACGAATATTCATCTCTTGATGTTCGTATTTCGAGCACTGTATCTTGTAATATGGCAACAACTTTACCTCCTTCACCAACAGCAAATTGCCAGGGTAGCTGCCGAAGTAAAATTCTATGGAGAAAAACAAATGTATTTATGAATGCATATGTATATGTGTGTGTATGTGTATGTGTATATATATATATATATACCCGATACATCCCACATGGGGACATGGGTGTTCCCCTTATGGGAGTTTGTTGACCAAGCAAAATTAGTTATACTTATTTCCCTACAGAGGTTAGCAAGTGACATGCGATTCCTCAATGAGACATCTAATAGGCAACCAGGTATTACTCGTACATGAATGGGGAAGATCAGTTAAATTTTGTTCAGAGGCACTAATTTAGGCTTGAAATTCTTTTCAGAGCCCAAAATCTTCAGACTTGGGATCCAAGGCTTTGAAGTACCTCCTGGAAGTCTTGTCCCTTGGATTTACCCATCCTAAAATCCACTGACCCAGACCGGATTTGACCCTGCAACCCTTAGAACTAGAGGCAAGGAACATAAACACTAGATCAGGCATGGGGAGCTTGGGCTCCGAGAGCTTATAACAAATACCTCCCCCGCCGATACCCATTCCACTCATTTGTACCTGTACGGAGACGCAGGTACACAGTGATTGACAGTACACAGTGAGACTCAGTGGTGTTCAATCCAGCGTGAGCGGAGCAAATTCTAAACACCAATATAATTTTAATATGGACTGGGTAAATTATTATTTCTGCATTCAGATGGCATGAAAGTTGTTTGTTTATTGTGTTCTATGCGGTTCTGTCATGTGAAACAGTATAATATCCCACGACATTTCAGATCATCACATGCAAATCAATACGGACAGGCACAGGCACGACTAGAAATATATAACTATATTTTCACAGGGACATATTAATGATAAATACTTTTAAAATACAGTAGGTAACATGCATGGAGTTCAAATTCATAAATTAAATATAATAGACATAAGGGGACATTGTATGTTCTGTTTAGATAGGGGATGACAGGATGGGATTTTTAAATAATCTAAAGCAGCAAACACTCCAAAACAATAGCAGACAACCATTTTTCAGAGAATTCAGTACGTGCTAGTTACCGGATTTCAAAATTGATTGCTGAGAAATCATATCAAATCTAAAACACTCTCCAGATTAAACAATAACACCCTCGTCCCAATATTACGTCTCTCTACGAGTACTATCAGCCTGACATAGATAAATTAGTGTCAGCGGTCTACTACGCGCCCTTCAAACATTTGCACAGATATACGTAAAGTACGTATGAATAGAAGGGATTAGTGCATATGTTTCAGGTTGTAAGGTTGTGCCGCCACTGATACTGCATGGTATGCTGAGATGACAATAACAACAATCTTGAGTTCAATGAATGGTGGAATGAGAAAGATATACTACCCCTCATTCGGCAGCTCCCCATGCCTACACTAGACTCATTTTTCTGCAGTAGCAGCTCATGTTTGGACAGAGAAACACAAAATAGATATAAATACAAAATTATTAAAACAGTTAGAAAATACCAATGAACTCACAATATGGGAAAAAATCTATATACAGAAGAACAAGGAGAAAATTATGAACTTTGAAATTCCCGGAGAAAGGAGCCTCATTACCAAGTTCCTTGGAACACAGATCCAGGGCCAACAACTTGAAGAAAAGAAAAAAAACTAGTTTGTGACAAGCTGAAGATGGAGCAATAGCTTTGAAACGATCGTCAAACTAAATAAACATATGAGGTAAGAATGTTAAAAAATACAAACTCAAATATTAAATAAAATATTGTTCTGATGTTTTTATTATTGATTTAACATTTCTCACTGAAAGATAAATTATATTTGAAGAGAAAAATTTTCACCTAGACCGAGACTCGAACCCGGGACCTTTGGCTTGCCGGGCCAAATGCTCTACCAACTGAGCTACCGAGGTGAGTTGTGATCTAGACGCAAATTTTTCTCTTATATATGTTGTAATTCCCTCTCGCCAAATGCTTTTGAAACCATTGCTTCTATCTTTGCAAATGGCGGCTTCTTAGTTAAGAAGACATTTATTGGGAATTTAACATTACTTTATAAAAGCTAGTAAGGCTTCTAATGATGTTTTTATTTTTGATAAATTATATTTGAAGAGAAAAAATTTTCGCATAGACCGAGACTCGAACCCGGGATCTTTGTAATTACAACGTATATAAGAGAAAAATTTGCGTCTAGATCACAACTCGCCTCTGTAGCTCAGTTGGTAGAGCATTTGGCCCAGCAAGCCAAAGGTCCCGGGTTCGAGTTGCAGTCTAGGCGAAAATTTTTCTCTTCAAATAAAATATTGTTCCCTTTTCTGTCCCAATTAGATTATTATACACAGCACTGATTAGTTAGTAGAATTGAATCATGAATTATTCTTATCTCATACATCTACGTTTTTCAACACAGAACTGTTAAACAGCTGAAGATGGGAATGATATGTTTTCTGATATACTGCAGTTCTGTGTTAAAAAAACATAGATATTTGAGGTAAGAAGAATGTGATTCCTTTTAAGGAAACCTCATAATGTAAAAATTCCCAACTTTATTATATTAATTGATTAGTTAAGCTCGAATGCAATGCTCAGTGTTGTTATTTTTTCTTTGGACATGAATACATAAGATATAAATGCACTTTGTATGAATTATTATTATCATTATTATTATTATTATTACTATTATTTATTAATATATCTAAACCTGTGACAAAATCTACTTTGGCATCAATTTGCATATACTGTGATCTATACACTTTAAAAACAAGCTATGATGCTGTAGCTCATTATATAAACAAGAACACTCCATTCAGATAAACAACTAGCCTACCACGTTGGACAGTACATATACTTACTTACTCACTGGCACTATCGAACCCGTAGGTTCATGGCCACACGGACATAAGCTCTCCATACATCCCTATCCTGAGCTAATGCTTTCCAATCATTCCCTGTATAATCTACTTCCCTCAAATCATAGTTAATGTTATTCTCCCACCTCATTCTTGTTCTACCAACTGGGTGTTTTCCCTCTGGCTTTCCTACAAGAAGCTTCCATGCAAGTCTTTCATTCCCCATACGTGCAACATGTCCTGCCCATCGCAGTCTACGAGGACAGTACATATAATAATATTAATACAATGTACAAAATAACTATTACTAAGATTGTCATCAAGCTCTCTATCAATCGTGTGGCAACTAATATGCAATTTATTTATTACAATTAGATAGAAGAAAGTTAATGTATACACCAGATTAGTTTACAGTTTATTGAATAATATGTATGTAAATCATTTCATCATTTTAAAGGTAAAATGAGGCAACTAAAGGACCTATGAAGCTCTTGGGGTAGTAGAAGGTTAACCCTTTAGGTGTCATGAGCCGATTAGATCGGCACTGATGCTTCTGACCATTACCTGCCAGATAATATACTTAAACTACTTGCAAAGCCGATCACATCGGCGGATGCAATTTAAATCTCGGACACAAGAGATGTTATCAGTGGCATGCAGAGGGTTAAGGCTCCCTTCTTTCTTGACAAATCAGCACAAGATGTCAGTCCTGCATGACGGTCATCTTTACCCCAGAACCAGTATCTGATACTCATTTCTGTTAGAGGCTGAGTCAACGCCAGAGCCAAGGTGCTGCCATAAGGTTTGGGTCAGTTTAAAAATCCTGACCCCACTGGGACTAAAACGTACTAAACTTCAAGCTCTAGCATATTGCCTTAGCCAACTAAGCTAGGACATGCCCCATTTTATTAGCTTAGAGAAGAGGACAAATTATCATACAACAATATTAACTTAATTTATACTGGTAATTTATTGGATGATATGTTATATTAAGACATTTTGTAGTTGTCCATTTTCAAGAATTACAATGACGTATCAATTAAATTGCATATAGCAATGATTCGGTTAACAAAACACTTTGTTAGTTTCTTTGTTGTGTGGAAAGAAGAAATCTGTTATATTTCTATTTCCTTGGTATGAAAATTTACAAACATAACTAACTCACTGGCACTATCGAACCCGGAGGTTCATGGCAGCGCGGACATAAGCTCTCCATACATCCCTATCCTGAGTCTAATGCTTTCCAATCATCCCCTGTATAATCTACTTCCCTCAAATCATAGTTAATGTTATTCTCCCACCCCATTCTTGGTCTACCAACTGGGCGTTTTCCCTCTGGCTTTCCTACAAGAAGCTTCCATGCACGTCTTTCATTCCCCATTCGTGCCACATGTCCTGCCCATAGTAGTCTACGAGACTTAACTGTTCTCACTATATCTGGCTTCCTATAAAGACCATGCAGTTATTTGTTATGTAGTCTTCTCCATTCATCTGTCTGTTCATCTCTCTTTGGTCAAAAATTTTCCTAAGAACTTTATTCTTAAATACTCATAATCTCCTTCCCTCCCTTAATGTAAGAGTCCATGTTTCGCATCCATATAATATAACTGGTAGAACAATAGTTTTATATATTTTCAGTTTAACGTTTTTTGAAAGGACTTGGGACGTCAAGAATCACTGTAGTGTATAATAGCACGCATTTCCAGAAATGAGCCTATGTTTAATTTCTTTGTGCATCTCATTCCTATTTGTGATTATTGTTCCTAGATATTTGAATGCTGCCACCTCCTCAAAATTTCCCTCATTTGTAATTAGCTGTCCGTTTCCATTATACAATGTATTTCTACGTGTGACCATATATTTAGTTTTATTGATATTTACTTCCAGTCCCAATTTCTTAGTGTTACTCAATAGTGTGTGTATGTGTATTTGTGTGTGTTGTCCTTTAGTATCTCCTCGCTATCGCCCAACAATTCTATATCATCAGCATAAACAAACAGCTTATTTATAACATTGAGTTGTAGGCCTTCATCATCCTCTTAAAGATTTGATGACATGCTCTAGTACAAAATTAAATAGTAGAGGAGATAGTGCATCTCCTTGCTTTAACCCATTGTGGATTTTAAAAGTATCCGAAAACTGTGTGCCTACACGCACCCTACTCTTTGTGCCATTTAGACACATTCGTATAAGTCTATCTAACTTTTTAGGAATTCCGAACTCCAGCAGGATACTATATAACGTCTCACTCTTAATTGAATCGTATGCCTTTTTTAAGACTACATGTAGTTGATGTACAGTACCATTATATTCCCATTTATTTTCTAAAATCTGTCTCAAGCTAAACATCTAACTTGATGTAGACCTCATTCTTCTAAATCCACATTGATGACCTCCTAGAATATCGTCAACATAAGGAGTAAGTCTTCTTACTAACATATTTGTTAGAATTTTGTAACGAAGTTAAAGTAGTGAGATGTAGTCATGCCACTCTAGTTGTTGCAATCAGTTTTATCTCATTTCTTATAAATTGGTTCGATAATCGATTCTTTCCATTCATCTGGAAGAGCTTCTTTATCCCAAATCATAGTATTAAGGAACTGGTGTATCTTGTCCATCAATTTTTCTCAACCTGATTTTTTCAGTTCTGCTAGGATCTCATCTGAACCTGATGCTTTATACAGCTTCAATTTTTCTATCGCCATTTCAACGTCTACTGCACTTGGTTCTGCGATTAGCGTTTCTGCTGTTTGTAAATTATCCTCTTCAATACCCTGTTCTGTATTTACATTTAATAGCTGATTAAAGTAAATTTTCCATCTATTTAATATATTCCTGGAGTCTGCAATCATATCCCCATTATCATTCTTAATTATGTTTGTTCTAGCCTGAACCCCTTTCTTCTCTATCCTAATTCCCTGATATAATTCTCTATAGTTCCTATTTTTCGCATTCATTTCAAGATCATTAATCTTCTCTTTCAATTATCCCCTCTTTTTACTCTTTAGTAACCTCATGGTTTCCCGTCTAATATTACCCAATTGCTCTAAATTTACCTCATTTGACTCGTGTAACCATTTCATTTTTGTTAGCTTTCTTTTCTTTACAATGTCGGCACATTCCTCATCAAACCATTTCTTGTTTTGCCTCTTTTTTTAAGTAACCAATGTTTTCTGATGCTGACAGTTTAATAGTATCTCATAGAGCCTCCCATTCTTTATATATATCCGTTTCGTCTTCGTTTGCCACATTGTCATCTGAAGATTTCAGTACTTCAAATCTGTTAGCAATTTTAATTTGGTATTCTTGCCGTATTTCATCATTTTTCAAGTTTTTTAAATCAAATTTTTCAGAATCATCTTTAGCGTTTGTTCCTCTCATAAGCGAAAGCCGTTTTCTGATTTTCACCCTGACTAGATGATGATCCGAAATGCAGTCTGTCCTTCTAACTGATCTAACATCGATGATGCTACTGTGCCAGAGTTTGTCCACTAATACGTGATCTATCTGGTTCCGAGTTACGACTTCTGGAGACATCCAGGTGTATTTATGAATGTCCTTATACCGAAATGTACTGCTCTTAACAATGAGATTCTTTGATGTGGCAAAAGTGTTTAATCTAACCCCATTGTCGTTACTATCTTCATGAAGTCTGAATTTGCCTATTGTTGGTTTGAATATATCTTCCCGTCCCACATTTGCATTAAAATCTCCTAAAACAATTTTCATATGATATCGCGAAAGGCTAGCAAATACGCATTCTAATTCTTCATAGAACTCATCCTTGATCTTGTCATCTTTATCTTCTGTGGGAGCATGTACATTTACGATTACAAAATCACGTCCTTTACCCTTTAGAATTATGTATGATATTCCTATCACTGACAAACTTAATATCTTGGATAGTGAACAGGATCCTCCTTCGGACTAAAAAATCCGTTCCAAATTCAGGTCTTTCTGCACCCCGGTATTATAGTGCAAATCTTCCCCGATTCCTGAGTACCTTCTCCTGGCCATCTAACTTCCTGTAAAACGACTATATCCAAGAGTGATTTATTTAATTCACGTGTTAATACCTCTAGTGCCCCACTATTGTATAAAGTCCTAACATCCCATGTTCCTAGGAACATGTCCCTGTGTTTGAGCCTTTGGCATGGGTTCGCTGAAGTAGTCCCCGCCCGGAGAACCGAATGGGGGACTATTTGACCTCCGGAAAATTTTACCCCAGTTGAACCCATGTCCGCATTTCTTGACGGTTTTATTTTTACGGTGAAAGATCGTCACTCTTTCGACGAAGGTACTTTTTTTTGTCTGGCTTATCACCTTCGACCAGTCCGGCATGGGTAATCCTATCGGCAGCAATGGTACCGCCGGCATAGCTCTCGGGATCTTTTAAGCACGCAAGCCACTCCACCATGACAAGTTAAAGATACCATGGAGGGATTTGCAAACATAGCATTACAATTTTCTTTACAATTTTTTTCAATGTTCACTCTCCATTAAAGATGATACACCTCAACAAATATTTGAAAATGATAGTAATGGCATAAATATAATGGCTGTTACGTTCTTCAGGCAGAATGCAAAATCTTGCTGTATCATTTGTTATTATTCTGGTTTGTTTCTGCATAATCTCCAATTTTTTTGTTTGTTTTAATGTTCAACATGCATAATTTTAATTCAAAGCTGAAAACACCAAGAGATTCAGTGGTCCACTTTTTACGTCAGACCAAGGACTATTCACCAACTTCTTAATAATAAGCAGTAACCATTATTGTTATGTGTGACTACACATTTTTAACATTGGATTTAAAACCTACCTTCTTACTTCATCATTCAAGTTTTGTTTCCTAAAATATTGCAAGATATATTTTGCAGAATCTTGGTATGAAATTCCAATGTCATTTCCTCTAGAGTACTTCTGAAATTAAAAGACAAATTTAGTATTGAAAAAAAGATATTGAAACATGTGATGTGGTCATCATAAATAATGTGTCAGAATTAATAACATAAATGGAAACTAAGAGCTAACATTATTTCTACAATAATAATTTTTCATCGTAATATTTCCTAACAATAAAATGGAGATAGTGTCCACCGCTGTGATCTCAGGTTGCGTCTGCCTTCTCACACAGCGAGCCCGGGTTCGATCCCCGGTCGGGACAGTATCCTGGGTGAGGTTTTTATCGGGGTTTTTCCTCACCTGTAAAACAAATGTCAGGAAACTTTAAGGCCCAAACAGTCCCCGAACATCATACGGACACTGCAATCATATCATTCATATTCATCTTAGAGTACGCTTAGGATTAAGGACTCTCCTGGTGCACCACTATCATCATCACCCATCATATCATTGGGGCAACATAACCTCGCCTTCCAGGCAACCCAACCTCAGAAGTGGGTTACAATTACGCCAATGCCAGAAGAGAACATCAGAAATGTCCAAGAAAGGACAACCTGAGGCATTAAAAAAAGATTGATATATTCTGTACAAAGCTCCATTTTCCTAACTTAACAAATAACCATGTTAGAACTGAAAAAAATTAAAGTAACTCACCCTAACCTTATTTTTATTATTTTCGTCTGGTGTATTTTTTTTTCCCCCAAGCGCACGACAGGCCTAGAAGGCCCTTGGCCTACCAGCCAGCTGCGGCCTCACATCCACATGTGTTAATAACAGAGGTAGACAGTTATCTAGCTTAATTATGTTAAATATCTAGCAGTAAGTTAGGTTAGGGTCCCATGCCAAAGCCAAGTGGTTAAAGGCAAGATTCCTTGGTGCAAAGCTATGGGACTTGCGCTGGTTGCATTGTCCCCATGGGGGAAGAAATTTTCTCATGGAATTTTGGCTAGTCCAGAAAGTATTTGGGTAGCTATAATAAGCAAGCAGCTCCAGGTTGAGAAAACCAGCTGGGATATCTGACATCCTGACCATGTCACCCCAATACTGGATAGATGATTGTTCACCTCAGTGATTAACACATGTGGATGTGAGGCCAAAAGTCAGCTGGTAGGTCAAGGACCCTCTTTGGCCTTGTATTAATATATTCTATTTAAGTAATCCTTATATTGCTGCTTATCCAAGTTCCCTGTCTCACATTCGTATTTCATTGGCTTATATAGTATAACTTATATAGTGTAAGTTATATAGTATATAATCCATCCTCTTCTAGAAAGAACCTTTTTTCTTTATTCTCAGACATCTGTGTGTATTGAATTGAATAACAGATGTTACTGGCTCAAAATCACAAAGGTGGAAAATGTTCTGCACCAGAAAATTAATTACTTAAATTGTAACTTTATTGAGCAAAAATAAACATAATGAAACATTAAAATTAATTTGTTCCAACTACATCATACAATATACCTTAAAAATAAAATATATTTTATATTATTTCAATATACAAGTACGGAAAGTCATTTTGAGAATGCATCCTAAAGTAAAGTAAAGTATTCCTACTACAGGCCTCAGGAGACCCTTGGGGTCAAGATGTTGACACCCTCCATATCTGCTCTGACAGTCCAACATCCCAATATCACAACTGTACTAGTATAGCATAACCCTTTGGAAACAAATATTGATTTCAAACAAGTGACAAAATCTACTTGGACTTTTAGTGAGCCTGGTCATAGTAAAGACCCTATGGATGACATAAAGAGGATATCTAAAAAAGAACAACTGACAGACAAGTGTTGATGGGAAAGAAAATTAAAACAGCCTCAGACTTTGCTCATTTGTTTACAGACTCTGGTATCAATGTAAAAGTGATCCCTGAAGAAGAGATGACTAAGGAAAAAAACAATGTACCTAAAACTTTGAATGCTATACCAGGTATTATGAAGGTAAAGGTAAAGTGATCCCACTACAATACAGGAGGCCGTTAGGGTAGTAGGAGGTTCCACTTTTTCTAGACAATCAGCACTTTATGTCAGCCGGATTGTCAGCCAGGTTGTCAGCCCTGCATGACGGCCGCCTTTACCCCAGAACAAGCATCTGGTAATCATTACTGTTAGAGGCTGAGTCGACCCCAGGGCCATAGTGCCACCAGAAAGTTTTGGTCAGTTTAAAAATTGTGACCCCACCAGGACTCGAACCCTCGACCTTCCAGCTTGTAGCATAGCGACTTAACCACTACACTGTGGCATGCCAAAAGTCACAAAAATGTCTTGGCAAAGAGTGCCAGAAGTTTTAATACAAGTATATTGTTACAAACATTTTTACAAGGAGTTAAAACTGCCCACACTTTTCTAATCTTTTTAATGTATGCTCGGTGAAAGTGATGGATTTTTTTATACCTTCAATAGAATCTCCTGTTCCTGAAGAGCCATGGTTACAGATGATTTGGAAAATCAATTGAAACTTAAGGAGACACACAACATTTATATAACTACTAGTTTATCTATAATGCTGTTGTATCCATTGTTTCTCGCCATTTTTTTGATGTACCGTAATTCCTTATTGTAATTAATTTTATTTAATGGCAGTTTTAGCATTCTATTAATTAGGCTCTTGAATACGCTGATTTTTTGTTGGTACGGATGTCTTGATTTGTTGTTATTGCAAGCATATTAGTTTTGGTTTTCTGTATATATTATTTCAATTTTTTTTGTTTTCGTGTTTTTAAGTATGTTAAGATCCAAAAAATTGATTTTGTTGTTTTGTTCAATTTCTTCTCTGAATTCCAATTTATTGTGCATATTGTTTAATTCTGATAGAATTTCTTCTTCTTTTCTGTATGTACTTTCATAAATTATTATAATGTCATCTACGTACCTAGCGATTAATTTTATGTTGTATTTTTGTTTAATCTTTCATAGTGTATATTTTCTA
Organism: Diploptera punctata; assembly: GCA_030220185.1. Taxonomy (NCBI): domain Eukaryota; kingdom Metazoa; phylum Arthropoda; class Insecta; order Blattodea; family Blaberidae; genus Diploptera; species Diploptera punctata. The sequence goes on along the minus strand of JASPKZ010000582.1, from coordinate 75,306 downwards.
AATGTTGTATGAATATTTCTGATAATATCTCTGAAGTTGGAGATCCCATAGGGATTCCATCTTCTTGTATATATTTCTTGTTATTAAATTGAAAGTATTCTGTGTCATTATGGTTTTTGTGATATTATGTAATTGATTTATGTAGTTTGGATTCAAATTGCTTGTTTCTAATTTTTGTTTAATTATAATTAGTGTTTCTTCTATTGGAATATTTGTATAGAGATTTTTTTATATCGAAAGTTGCCATTTTTGTATTATTATTCACCTCAATGTCTGTGAGTTTGTCTGCTATTTCGTAGTAATTCCTTATTGTATATTTATCCTCTAAGTTAATATCTTTCTTCAATTTGTGTGCAATTAATTTAGAAAGTTTATAATTGGTTAAGAATCGTCATATAACAATTATATTAGAGTAAAAAAATAAATTGATGAGGGTGAGTGAAAATAGTTTTTTCCAGCTAGATTTCATTTCTGGCCCACTGTGCACCGGTCCCATACAAGCTGAAATTCTATGAGAAAAAAAATTCCCCCATGGAGACTCGAACCAGCGTAAGTCGCGTAGTTCTGCGCTAACTCTTCTTGCCTTAACCATTCGGCTACAGTGCGGGACTCTTGGTATCAATAATAAAGATTAAAGGTTCACCCAAATGGGTATTATTCTACTGGTATCAATGAAAGACAAAAATTGTTATTGTGAGTTTTCCGTAAAAGATAAACATATGCTGTCAGAGACTTTTTTGTAGAGCTTTATGAGATATTCAATTGTCTGTTCATTAATTTTGTGTATTTCTTATGGTTACGGCAGCATAAGCCATTTAAGAGTCCAAAGAGCTACTTTTTTTACTTTTTCCACTACAAAGGGCAATTTTAAGGGTGTAGGAGTTGAGTATCACAACTCTCTTATAGCCCATGTTCATCCCGGAATCTCCTGAACATTTTGCAAAAAACCCCATCATAATTGGATCGACGGTATGGCCGCGCATAAAGTACAAACAAACAAACATTAATTTTTATATATAAGATTTACAACTCATCTTCATCAGTTGACAAAGATTTAATGGCAATTTCTATTCGTCAGTAGATAAAGAAAAATGCATTGGTATTGAAGCAAATACGTCTGATGATCAATACAACATACATCCAAATTTGACATCCCCTAGGAAATTCTTATTAAAGTCCCTATTCAAAAGACAAATACCTATTATACATTGTTACTACCTGCCAGACATATGTCGATAATGGAGAAATCTTAGTAATTTTCTTGAAGTATATACCAGAAAATTCAAACTGGAATTAAATGATGTCTTATATTGAGCAAATAATTAGTATTATTCCGACAGCAATACTAAAAGAAGAACAGAATCAAGAATATTATTTCGATACTGATATTGATGTTTTCGAAAAAATTTGAGAATTTTTTTTGTTATAACGAGACTAAAAATAATTAGTGGAAAATTTAAATAAAGATTTAATTAATGTAATAAAACTAAAAATAACGATAAAAAATATGCTGAAGGACTTTAAATTATAAGGAAATAGTTAGCTTATTTCGCGAGACAAAGAGGTTTTTAAAACAAACCCTTGAAAGGAAAGTTTTGTTGAGATAACGATCAACACAAATGAAACATACCAATGTAGATTGAGGGGTTGGAAAAAAACATTGGTCAGCGTATTTTATGAAGACAAGGCAATCTTAAAAGCAAACATACCAATGTTAATGGATTAGCTATTTTCTGAGACAGGGCAGTTTAAAAACCAATGTTAATAAGGTTTCGAGGGAGGTTGCGAAACAGACGAAATAAATTCAATCTGAAGAAATATTTTAGATAATAAAAAAAAACTAGAAAAATATATATAAACTGCAGGAGTCAAAGAAGGGGGATCAGTGGTCGGCAGCAATCGGACAGTGAGGTCCCGGGCAGCGTCCCGGCGACATGTCAGCGCCCTACAAGGGCAATTACGTAAGTAGAGTTTTCAATTCTCTCAGGAACATTCAAAATTAATATTATAACAACCTTTCTTGAGCCAAATTAATATTAAATGGTGCTTCCAAGTTCCCCCTTTTCATTTGTCAAGTTCTATCTTATGCAATTTTTTATATGTGCTGATAATATGTTAAATTAGTGGTTAACTTGTCTCTCCTTCACATTTGCATTTCGTGTTGCTAGGTTTTATTCATAGTTATATTAAAGTGTTTTGTAAACAGTGTCAATGGCTTTCTTTTAGGTTAAAGAATAAGAGTGCTAAATTCTTAATAGAAGTCCTGATCCCACTTCATGAATTCCTATATTTTCCTCGACACACTACCTATTAATTAGTAATGCCCTTTCGTAATAAAGAATAAGAATCCCAAATCATCACATTTTTTTTGTTTGTTTTATAAATAAGTCATTACAAAGTGAACTTGCTTTTGTTTCAGAATTTATTTTAGATTTATTACATGACTTTCTTTCTATGATTTTAAGAGTTCACTTCACTGTGAATTTTAATTAAAAGACTGCATTGTAATAACTGATTAAAACTAAGTAAAGTTAATTTTATGTTAACTACAAACCTTATGACAATATAAATAAATAACTGATTTTCTGAAACTGTCATTCATGATTTAAATATACTCTTATTATATCCTATGTCATTATCGTCACTTAGCAAACATTCTTGTGATTCCAGAAACACATGATCATTTCCAACAATGTTACTAAAATTAGATAAAAAACACAATTTTTGTTATCTTCACAAAAAAGGTGGTTGTATTTTTTAAAAAACCTGTGGATGTAATGTAATTTAATAACAAAAGTTACCGATTTTTTACATTTCTTAAATTGTATGCATGGAAATAGCAACTAATATTCAGTTTTTGTTGTATTTTGCTTCAAAAAGATTTTGTATATATTATTTTTTTAGATAATTTTGTTTTTTTTTTATATATAGATTTTCAATGTTTACACATCTTTCTGTGCCTAAAGTTTATTTCCTTCTCCACTCGTCTCACTTCATGTCCTCTTGTTCTCATTCCAGTTCTTATTTCTTTCATCCACGAATTTTGGGGTCTTCCTTTACTTCTTCTTCCAGGTGGACACCATTCCAATGTTTTTCTGGGTAACCTTTCTTCCTGCATTCGTTGTACATACCCATATCAATTTAATTGTTTGTATCTTATATAATCTATTATTGAATATCTATTTTTTCTCATATGAGAGTATTTCTATTTTTTTTTTCTAATTTTGAACATAATGCTGCTCTCCTCAAGAAATCAATTTCCATCAACATAAGTTCTTGTTGAATTTCCTAACTTCAGCTCCATATATGACAGTACTTCTCACTATTGAATTATATATTTGTAACTTATTTTTTCTGGTTAATGTCTATTCCATAGGACTCCATTTGTCATAGCTGTTATTGCTCTACCTTTATTTATTCAGTTCTTAATATCACTTTATGTGGAAAGCAACGGGAAGCTACCACACTTACAATTCCCTAGTAAAGCTGCAAAGCATAGCTTGAAAATGCTATGATTGCAGTGAAAGACCTGCCCTCGGGCAGAATTACTATGGATGGAATATCACTTTGTCCACCGCTGTGGTCTCGAGGTAGCATGCTGCCATGTCACACAGCAGGCCCGGGTTCGATCCCTCGTCAGGACAGTTTTTCTGGGTGAGGTTTTTACCGGGGGTTTTCCTCACCTGTAAGACAAATGTCAGGAAAACTTTAAGGCCCAAACGGTCCCCAAAATCATATGGCCATCATCATCATCCTTCACCAGTGTGGAAAGCAACAGGAAGCTACCACACCTACAATTCCCTATTAAGCTGCAAGCATAGCATGAAAATGCTATGATTGCAGTGAAGGATCTGCCTTTGGGCAGACTTACTATGGATGGAATAATACTTTCTTATTTATACTCTTTATCCACTTTTACTCCCAGATACTCAAATTCTTCACATCCTCTAATATACCCCTTCTGATCTTCCAATATTAAATCTTCAGTTTCTGCTCCACATCCCATGATTTTTTTTTTCCCCAAATTTATTTTAAACCCCAGTTATCGTACTTGCCCAATAATTTTCTGAACATAAACTCCATGTCTTCACATTCTTCAGTAATTATTGTCTGGTCATCCACAAATAACAGTGTATAATTGTATCTGTTGATCCATCTCCAATTGGTATTCCCATTCCTGAAAATTTCTTGCTCCAGTTTGACGGTGCTTTACGTATAAATATCAAATAATATGGTTGATATGTTACAACCTTGACAAAGGCCTTTTGTTACTTCAATTTTTTCTGATACACATTCTCCAATTTTAATTTTAGATACTGCACTTTTAAACATTTTTTTTTATTGCATTAATAGGTATAATAAAAAATTTGTATAAAAATATTGATGAATATACCTGCATCACTGAATAAAGCAGAAAAAAAAAACTTTCGTTTTTTTTGGACAATTCATTAATTTTACAAAAATATTCCCAAAATGACTGTTTTTAATAAAGGCTCTGTTTCAAAGCAGTATTACAAAAAAAATGGATTCTATGCACTGTCCTGATAAGTATTGTTTAAACACAAATTTAGTGGCGATATAAAGTAATTATCATTATAGCTTGTAATATTTTTCGTCATAAAACCAATCTTGAAATTTGCGACCTTGGTGATTTTGAGCTTATAATCTCAACACCAACAAAGTTCATGGTAAAATTCCATTGAGGTGTTAGTCAGATAATATATAATTATAAAACTGTACCTCACTTTGCAGTCTCAACAGTTTGAATAATTAAAACATTAGATCAGTTAGAAAGAATTGACAATGATGCTTACCATATCGAAAAACAAGTCTTCAAAAAAAGCTACAGATATGAGGTGAGTAGTGCATATCTAACTCATATTATCTAATTAAAACATTGTTGAGGAGACTGTTAAAATGTTTTAATTATTCCAAAACAGTTGAGACTGCAAAACAAAATACAATTTTATAATTTTATACTATCTATGTAAGTCCTGCGCCTTAGCAGAGGTATGATGTCTTGGAACAGAGCTGGTTCGAGTCCCCATGAGTGAAGAAATTTTCATATAGAATATAGGCCAGTATGGGACTGGTGTCCACCCAGCATCGTAAAGAATTTAGGTAGCTATTTAAAAAAGAGGCAAAACAAGAAATGGTTTGATGAGGAATGTGCCGACATTGTAAAGAAAAAGAAAGCTAGCAAAAATGAAATGGTTACACGAGCCAAATGAAGTAAATTTAGAGCAATTGGGTAGTGTTAGACGGGAAACCACCAAGTTACTAAAGACTAAAAAGAGGGAATATTTGAGAGAGAAGATTAATGATCTTGAAATGAATGCAAAAAATAGGAACATTAGAGAATTATATCAGGGAATTAGTATATAGAAGAAAGGGTTTCAGGCTAGAACAAACATAATTCGGAATGGAAATGGGGATATGATTGCAGATTCCAAGAGTATATTAAATAGATGGAAAAGTTATTTTAATCAGCTATTAAATGTACATACAGAACAGGACATTGAGGAGGATAAGTTACAGACAGCAGAAATGCTAGTCGCAGAGCCAAGTGCAATAGAGGTTGAAATGGCAATTGAAAAATTGAAGATGTATAAAGCATCAGGTTCAGATGAGATCCCAGCAGAACTGATAAAATCAGGGGGAGAAAAATTGATGGACAAGATACGCTGTTTGCTTAGTATGATTTGGGAAAAAGAAGCTCTTCCAGATGAATGGAAGGAGTCAATTATCGTACCAATTTATAAGAAAGGGATAAAACTGATTGCAACAACTATAGGGGCATCTCATTACTTTCAACTTCGTACAAAATTCTAACAAATATATTAGTAAGCAGACTTACTCCCTATATTGATGACATTCTAGGAGATCATCAATGTGCATTTAGAAGAAACAGGTCTACAACAGATCAGATTTTTAGTATAAGACAGATTTTAGAAAAGAAATGGGAATATAATGGTACTGTACATCAACTATATGTAGACTTCCAAAAAGCATATGATTCAATTAAGAGGGAGAAGTTATATAGTATCCTGCTGGAGTTCGGAATTCCTAAAAAGTTAGTTAGACTTATACGAATGTGTCTAAATGGCTCAACGAGTAGGGTGCGTGTAGTTTTCAGACACTTTTGAAATCCAGAATGGGTTGAAGCAAGGAGATGCACTATCTCCTCTACTATTTAATTTTGTACTAGAGCATGCCATTAAATCTTTAGAGAATGAGGAAGGCTTACAACTGAATGGTATTAATAAGCTGTTAGTTTATGCTGATGATGTAGTACTACTGGCCAATAGCGAGGAGATACTAAAGGCCAACACGCACACACTATTGAGTAACACTAAGAAATTAGGACTGGAAGTAAATATCAGTAAAACTAAATATATGGTCACACGTAGAAATACATTATATAATGGAAATGGACAGCTAATGACAAATGAGGGAAATTTTGAGGAATTGGCTGAATTCAAATACCTAGGAACAATAATCACAAATAAGAATGAGATGCACAAAGAAATTAAACATAGGCTCAATTCTGGAAATGCATGCTATTATGCATTGCAGAGACTTTTGATGTCCCAACTCCTTTCAAAAAATGTTAAGCTGAAAATATATAAAACTATTATTCTACCAGTTATATTATATGGGTGCGAAACATGGACTCTTACTTTAAGGGAGGAAAGGAGATTACGAGTATTTGAGAATAAAGTTCTTAGGAAAATATTTGGACCAAAGAGAGATGAACAGACAGGTGAATGGAGAAGACTACATAACAATGAACTACACGGTCTTTATAGGAAGCCAGATATAATAAGAACAGTTAAGTCCCGTAGACTGCGATGGGCAGGACATGTTGTGCGTATGGGGAATGAAAGACGTGCATGGAAACTTCTTGTAGGAAAGCCAGAAGGAAAACGCCCAGTTGGTAGACCAAGAATGAGGTGGGAGAACAACATTAACTATGATTTGAGGGAAGTAGATTATAGAGGGAATGATTGGAAAGCATTAGCTCAGGATAGGGATGTATGGAGAGCTTATGTCCGTGCGGCCATGAACCTACGGGTTCGATAGTGCCAGTGAGTAAGTAAGTATAGTAAGTAGCAGCTCCAGGTTGAGAAAACCAGCTATAACTGCTGGGGGACCTGACATGCCAATTACGTGTCACCCCTGTACTGGCTGATCATCCATCTCTGTGATTAACACATGTGGAGTGAGGCCAGCAGGCAGCTGGTAGGCCAAAGGCCTTTTAGGCCTGTCGTGCTATGGAGTTTATTATCTAAGTACAATCTGCTTATAATTCTTCTGCAAGAATGTGATGATATCTAAACTCTCATTTTATTCAAAACTTCTTGAGATTTATGCACCCCATGTAGGGCTGCATGCAAAGACATTTGTCGCTTCTCAATTACTTCCAATCGCTGGTGAGCTGAGTTTTCCGTGTGAACATGCATTGATAAAATTAGTGAGTTACTCGCCCAATGAAGCATGAACATGGCTCATTTGTTTTTTCCGTTAACGTTGGTAACAAAATACTTGTTTTCACTGCTTTCCAAAGCATTTCTCTATGTTTCTAACTTGCCTGAGGCGTATTATAGCAGACACCTGCTGACTATTGGATATATTCGTTTCTAAAATAAAATTTTAAAAACAAAAATACCTGTAATTACATGGTTACAAAGTAAGATACAATAATTAAAAGGAAATAACGAACAAATTTTTACTGAATATGGATGCTCTCAATATTTCTATAATAAATTTCGGCTATTCTTATAACCTGTGACACATCTTTTTAATTACTACCCACCATTTACAATTATTTTTACATTTTTTCTAACGATTATTTCAATTATAATAATTTTATATATTCGTGAAGATTCTCAAATGTAAATGCTTACAGTTGTCACAAAATTAATAGACGAAATTACGGCATTATAACTTTTATGATTTATTATTACTATTATTATTGTTATTCCGTGTAAGGTTTATGCATAAACTAAAAAGAAATCTAAGTATTTAATTTAATATTGTACGGTTATTGAAATATTTAACATAATTTTTATATTTTTAGATTAGGCCTACACAGGAAATATATTCAATAATCAATCAATCAATTAAAATACACATACCTTCAGTTGTATATTTTTAAATGTTTTAAAAATTGTATACCATGATGTTTTTATTATTAATTTAACATTTCTCAATGAAAGATAAATTAAATTTGAAGAGAAAAATTTTCGCCTAGACCGGGACTCGAACCCGGGACCCTTGGCTTTCCGGGCCAAGTGCTCTACCAACTGAGCTACCGAGGCGAGTTACGATCTAGACGCAAATTTTTCTCTTATATACGTTGTAATTCCCTATCTTCAAATTTAATTTATCTTTCATTGAGAAATGTTAAATTAATAATAAAAACATCATTAGAGGCCTTATTGGCTTTTAAAGTAATGTTAAATTTCCAATAAATGTCTTCTTAACTAAGAAGCCGCCATTTGCAAAGATAGAAACAATGGTTTCAAAAGCATTTGGCGATAGGGAATTACAACGTATATAAGAGAAAAATTTGCGTCTAGATCGTAACTCGCCTCGGTAGCTCAGTTGGTAGAGCACTTGGCCCGGAAAGCCAAGGGTCCCGGGTTCGAGTCCCGGTCTAGGCGAAAATTTTTCTCTTCAAATTTAAAAAAAAAATTTTATTGTATACCATATTTATAACTCATGAATATAATACTATTGCCTAATAATAAATCACTGGCATTATAAAACCCAGAGATTTATGGCTGCACGGACATAAGCTCTCCATACATCACTGAGCTAATGGTTTCCAGTCATTCCTTGTATAATTCACCTCTCTCAAATCATGGTTACTGTTATATTAGTTTCCATACCCCAATTTCATTTCCCATGTCCTGCATATCGCAGTCTATGAAACTTAACCATTCTCATTACATTTGGTTTCCCATAAATATTACGTGTAGCTTTCTGCTAAGTAGTCTTCACCTGTCTGTTCATCTCTTTTTGATTTAAATTTTTCCTAAGAACTTTATTATCCGATCACCTAATAATAATGCATCATCAATATAATTATACCAACAACGTATTAAAACCATTTTAATTATACCCCTTCTTTTAACATCTATAGATTTGATTACCTGCTTACTTACTTAACTCACTGGCACTATCAAACCAGTAGGTTCATGGCCGCGCGGACATAAGCTCTCCATACATCCCTATCCAGAGCTAATGCTTTTAATCATTCCCTGTATAATCCACTTCCCTCAAATCATAGTTAATGTTGTTCTCCCACCTCATTCTTGGTCTACCAACTGGGCGTTTTCCCTCTGGCTTTCCTACAAGAAGCTTCCATGCACGTCTTTCATTCCCCATACGTGCAACATGTCCTGCCCATCGCAGTCTACGATGTTCTTATTATATCTGGCTTCCTATAAAGACCGTGTAGTTCATTGTTATGTAGTCTTCTCCATTCACCTGTCTGTTCATCTCTCTTTGGTCCAAAAATTTTCCTAAGAACTTTATTCTCAAATACTCGTAATCTCCTTTCCTCCCTTAAAGTAAGAGTCCATGTTTCGCACCCATATAATATAACTGGTAGAATAATAGTTTTATATATTTTCAGTTTAACGTTTTTTGAAAGGAGTTGGGACATCAAAAGTCTCTGCAATGCATAATAGCACGCATTTCCAGAATTGAGCCTATGTTTAATTTCTTTGTGCATCTCATTCCTATTTGTGATTATTGTTCCTAGGTATTTGAATTCAGCCACTTCCTCAAAATTTCCCTCATTTGTCATTAGCTGTCCATTTCCATTATATAATGTATTTCTACGTGTGACCATATATTTAGTTTTATTGATATTTACTTCCAGTCCTAATTTCTTAGTGTTACTCAATAGTGTGTGCGTGTTGTCCTTTAGTATCTCCTCGCTATCGGCCAATAGTACTACATCATCAGCATAAACTAACAGCTTATTAATACCATTGAGTTGTAAGCCTTCCTCATTCTCTAAAGATTTAATGGCATGCTCTAGTACAAAATTAAATAGTAGAGGAGATAGTGCATCTCCTTGCTTCAACCCATTCTGGATTTCAAAAGTGTCCGAAAACTGTTTGCCTACACGCACCCTACTCTTTGTGCCATTTAGTCACATTCGTATAAGTCTAACTAACTTTTTAGGAATTCCGAACTCCAGCAGGATACTATATAACTTCTCCCTCTTAATTGAATCATATGCTTTTTTGAAGTCTACATACAGTTGATGTACAGTACCATTATATTCCCATTTCTTTTCTAAAATCTGTCTTATACTAAAAATTTGATCTGTTGTAGACCTGTTTCTTCTAAATGCACATTGATGATCTCCTAGAATGTCATCAATATAGGGAGTAAGTCTGCTTAATAATACATTTGTTAAAATTTTGTATGAAGTTGAAAGTAATAAGATGCCCCTGTAGTTGTTGGGCAATCAGTTTTATCTCCTTTCTTATAAATTGGTACGATAATTGATTCCTTCCATTCATCTGGAAGAGCTTCTTTTTCCCAAATCATACTAAGCAACCAGCGTATCTTGTCCATCAATTTTTCTCCCCCTGATTTTATCAGTTCTGCTGGGATCTCATCTGAACCTGATGCTTTATACATCTTCAATTTTTCTATCGCCATTTCAACCTCTAATGCACTTGGCTCTGCGACTAGCATTTCTGCTGTCTGTAAATTATCCTCCTCAATGTCCTGTTCTGTATGTACATTTAATAGCTGATTGAAGTAACTTTTCCATCTATTTAATATACTCCTGGAATCTGCAATCATATCCCCATTTTCATTCCGAATTATGTTTGTTCTAGCCTGAAACCCTTTCTTCTCTATCCTAATTCCCTGATATAATTCTCTAATGTTCCTATTTTTTGCATTCATTTCAAGATCATTAATCTTCTCTCTCAAATATTCCCTCTTTTTACTCTTTAGTAACTTGGTGGTTTCCCGTCTAATACTACCCAATTGCTCTAAATTTACCTCATTTGGCTCGTGTAACCATTTCATTTTTGCTAGCTTTCTTTTCTTTACAATGTCGGCACATTCCTCATCAAACCATTTCTTGTTTTGCCTCTTTTTTAAACAACCAATGCTTTCTGATGCTGACAATTTAATAGTATCTCTTATAGCCTCCCATTCTTTATTTATATCAGTTTCTTCTTCGTTTGCCACATTGTCATCTGAAGATTCCAGTACTTCAAATCTATTAGCAATTTTGATTTGGTATTCTTGCCGCATTTCATAATTTTTCAAGTTTTTAAATTCATATTTTACAGAATCATCTTTAGCGTTTGTTCCTCTCATAAGCGATAGCCGTTGTCTGATTTTCACTCTGACCAGATGATGATCCGAATTGCAGTCTGTCCCTCTAACTGATCTAACATCAATGATGCTACTGTGCCAGCGTTTATCCACTAATACATGATCTATCTGGTTCCGAGTTTCTCCATCTGGGGACGTCCAGGTGTATTTATGAATATCCTTATGCTGAAATGTTGTGCTCTTAACAATGAGATTCTATTGATGTGGCAAATGTGACTAATCTAACCCCGTTGTCGTTACTATCTTCATGAAGACTGAATTTGCCTATTGTTGGTTTGAATATATATTCCCCGCCCCACTTTTGCATTAAAATCTCCTAAGACAATTTTCATATGATATCGTGAAAGGCTATCAAATAAGCATTCTAATTCTTCATAGAACTCATCCTTGATCTTGTCATCTTATCTTCTGTGGGGGCATGTACATTTACAATTATAAAATCATGTCGTTTACCCTTTAGAATTATGTATGATATCCTATCACTAACAAACTTAATATCTCGGATAGCGGATAGGATCCTCCTTCTGACTAAAAAACCCGTTCCAAATGCAGGTCTTTCTGCACCCCCGTAGTATAATGCAAAGCTTCCTGATTCCTGACTACCTTCTCCTGGCCACCTAACTTCCTGTAAAGCGACTATATCTAAGGGCGATTTATCTAATTCCTGCGTTAATATCTCTAGTGCCCCGCTATTGTATAAAGTCCTAACATTCCATGTTCCTAGGAACATGTCCCTATGTTTGAGCCTTTGGCATGGGTTCCCTGAAGTAGTCCCCGCCCGGAGAACCGAATGGGGGACTATTTGACCTCCGGAAAATTTTACCCCAGTAGAACCCATGTCCGCATTTCTTGACGGTTGTATTTTTACGGTGAAAGATTCGTCACTCTTTCGACCAAGGTACTTTTTTCGTCTGGCTTATCACTTTCGACCAGTCCGGCATGGGTAACCCTATCGGCAGCAATGTTAACCACCGGCATAGCTCTCAGGATCATTTATGCACGCAAGCCACTCCACCACGACAAGATTAAGATACCGTGGAGGGTTTGATTACCTGCTCTAGTCCAAAATTGAATAGCAGAGGAGACACAGTATCAGCTTGCCTTAAACCATTAGATAATGAGTTTCTATTGTTATTTTTTTAAATAAAATATAGATATTGATAATACTAGAATCTACTACAGTTATGCCTAAAGTCACAAATGGATGTTAAAATTTAATAAATTATTTATCACAGAATTTAAAAAAATAATTTTTATGACAAATTGTTTTTAAATAAGATTTACTGAATGCTAAATTATCATCCTCTTTCCTGTATGCAAATGTTATGAATTTGAAAATGATGTATCTGAAGCAGATTTGCTGTTTGTATAATTATTATCTTTGGGCAGACCTTTCAAACGTTGGATTGAGACCGTAACAGACTGTAATAGACCTAGATCTATCACATGAAAGAAAGAAGAAGTATAGTTATGCTGTAGTTAACAAAGGTGTAATGTAGTACACTGCATATTAGTGAATTGTTTAATTCTGCGTACAGCCAAGCAGTTTAACACATGATGCATTGGTGCATGTTCAAATCCGAATGGGAGCAGAAATTTTTTTTCCATTATCTTTGGCCAATATGGGACTGGTGACCACCCAACATTGTTGGAATTTGGGTAGCTACAATAAGTAGTGGTTCCGGGTTGAGAAAACCAGCTATAATGGACTGGGGATCTGATATGCTGACTATCTCCCCCTAATATTGGCTAGATGATCGTCCACCTCTGTGATTTACACATGTGGATGTGAAGCCAGCAGGTAGGTCAAGGGCCTTCTAGACCTCTCATGCTATGGAACTGGAGATTAAGTAGATACCAAATATCTGGATTAATTGTATGAGCAAATATACTGTACTCTTGTTTGATAGGGATATTAACCCAGTGTTACATAAATGCAACAGTTCCAAAGATTTTTATGTCTGCTGAAAAAAAATCATACAGAGTTTATCTACTAACTTGTGTAAATTAAAAAATATATATAGCTTATTGTAATATTTGACAGAGCTATAATGCAATGGATAAAAGTTTAAACTCTCTATGATAACAAATATTAAGACTACGAGATATATTTTTTAGTAATGTTGTGATTATTTTATTCTGGATTATAATGAAATACCCGTATCAATCATTAACCCATGAATGACGATTCTTTATCAAAATTAATTGCCATACAATATTTTGTGATATGTACACACATACATATCATGAAAGCATCTAAGAAAACTGATAAATAGGCATAAACTAATTTCTCGTAAAATTTCTTAATATGTTAAATTATCATCACAGAGTACCATCCTCGTTATAAATAAATTTTATCGTCATGATGAGCAAAATTGTTTAGTTTAGACTACAGTTTGATACCTAATTATTTTAATAAAAAAGTATTAAATATTTGTATTATCAACCCATTAAAACTTAAGTAAAAATGCTTTTATGTACTTCATTTTTAATTATTTGACAAACAAAAGTGCCATTAAGGCCTAAACTCATGTGTAACTTACTATAATTATATACGAAATAATTATCATTATTTTAGACTTCCGTTTGATACCGATTTATTTTAAAAATAAATTATTAATTCTTTGATATTCGTATTATCACCCCATTAAAAACTAAGTAAAAATGCTGTTACGTAATTCATTATTATTTATTTAACAAACAAAAGTGCTAATAAGTCTTAAACTCATGTATAACTAACTATAATTATATATAAAATAATAGAAAAATCATTCATTTATTTCATTATTAAAGATTATTTTTTTAACCAAGTTTTGTATGTATTATTGGGTCTAACCTCAAAATTTTTAAGACATATTTCTAAGAAACATACGATATTAAGAAATTATTTATTTAAAATAAGAGACATATAAGTCATAACAGACAATGACTTAAATATATTACAAAATTAAGAAAGAAATATACATTGAAGCAGTCATAATTTCGCGCTTAAACGCGCAAAGTCAGGTGTCCAGGTAACTTACTGCATTTCCACTTGAATTGGCAATTATTATAGCATGAACAGATTTTTGAGCCTGGAAAATATCTTTGCATGTCACTCACTTATTTACTTATGCATCAGTAGACATTTTACGCACTTCAATGCATTCATAGATATGAGCCTTAGTCTGGTATTGTCAGAGACAGAGTAGGCCTAAATAAGAACAATTTGCATTTTTTCACTACCCATTGTCAGTTATATTCAAATGATAGGTTTCTTCTGGAAATTACATCTTCAGTGTACCATTCCTTTGGGACAAACTCAAAAAACACAACTGCAACAAAGGCTTTTCTCTCCCTGTTTTTCCTTCCAAAATTTACCAAAGAAGTTTTATCTACATTCTTCAGAAACCTCGTTATAAGCTCTAAATGAAGATTTGGAAAAACTGCACTTAAACTTGCGCGAAATATTTTCAAAGTCCTATAGAACAACAGAGCACATGGGCCAGAGTTTATAGAGCCAGCGATAACCCACAATCGAACCACATATCAATTATCATCCTCGATTACTATCTGTCGCTATGAAATTTAAATGACCAATATTTGCAATAAATCCTCAAATCTATGTTTAAAAAATATATTAATAATATTAAAATTACCAAACATTTATTAAAAATGGGTGTACACTTACATATCACTCCCTAATGCTGATCCAACCAGCAATAACCCAAAACAGCGAAAGAAAAATCATAGACTAAGTAATATACTCTGTGGACTTTGAAAATATTTCGCGCTAGTTTAAGTGCAGTTTTTCCTTCCGTAATCCCGTACTTTAGCACTCCTAACCTATAATTTCAATCTTACTTTTATAATGTAATATAAATTCATCATAATAAGAATTAACCTTACTATTAGCACTTCTGGATCCTGCTTCCATTCACTATATACCAAAAGTTCATAAAGTATGCAATCGTCATATGAATCGCTGGTTTCAGTGTTATTTGTATCCGTCATTTTTACTTAAATAATAACGAATAACGGTATACGAATTATATTTTAATATATCAAGCAATGCCCAAAATTTATTTTTTAAAAAATGGTTATAATTTACAATATAGTAAGATTACAAAGTAACCATATTTTAATATAAATTTTACTGTAACTTAAAAGTCGGATAGCTTAATGACAATCCTTTATATTAATTTAACAACTGTCAAATTAATCCATAATTTGTCACAAGAACTGCCATATTTTAAACACATTGCACTTCTGCTCTGCCATGCAGTAACATAGAGAATGATGCATAGAGGTAATGCTTATTACTATAGTTCTCTATATGCCCAGAAAAGATGGCGGACATGGTAGAAGACCGCATGGAAGACGCGCTTAAAAGCATACAAAATATCGTGGATAGAGGAGGTTACATCAAGAAAGAAATGAAGGAGAGGATTCTGAAAGCGGTAAGTGAAATCAGAACCTGTTTTTCAGAAATTAAAACGGCAAAACACGCCATAAACGAAGTGATAAGTGAACCACAAAGTGAGGTTAAAACGGTCATATCGAAAAAATGTGAGAGAGAGCACCGAGGGAGAAGACAGCCAAACGCCAAGACAACTAGCGACATCTGTTGACTCAGAACAAGAAACACCGAGCGACAGTAGCCAGCAGGAGGAGACATCTGCCGATGAGAAGCGGAACCCGGACGGCGGACGGCAGAAAGAAGTGAGCGACTCCAACACACCAGTACTAGTATATGACACAACACGCACACCGCCGGGCGAAACAGAAGATAATGAAGGAGACGACAGCAAAAATCGTCAAATACAAAACACCTCCTCGCTGCCAAATGAAGACATTGAGGAGAAAATTATAAAGAAGGTAAACAAACAGATACAGGACATGCTAGAGGACATAAAATGGATGATAAAAGATAATCTAGAAACAAAGGCAACCAAAAGAGACACACAGAGACAAAGAGAAGAGGAGGCAGAGAAGAAGAAATCCTACTCACAAAAAACAAGGGAAGGACGCCCGCAGTCGACAAGAAAGGTGATAACGGGGACAAAACAAACTACTGGAGAGGGAAGCAAACTGCAAGCGGCCGAAAAAAGGGCATGGCTTTATATAGGAAAGCTGCACGACTCCAGAGATGATATACGACTATCTACAGGGAAACGACATCGACGGCGAAATAGAAGTGGAGGAATTACCCGCCATGGGAAGAAACAAGGCCTTCAAGGTTGGAATAGCCCTAAAACACTGCAAAAGCGCCGAAGACCCGACTCTCTGGCCCGAAGGAATAGTTGTACGGCCCTTTCGTTTCTCGAAACGAAAACACGGGAAACAAACTTTTTCTCCCCTGGAAACGAAACACGGAGAACACACTGTAAAAACCAGGACAAGGAAGAAAAATTAAAAACACTACTGTGGAATATAGAAGGACTACGAAATGCACTAAACATGTTACCAGAAGACTTTTTCGACGAATATGATGTAATAACACTCACAGAAACATTTCTAACAACCCAATGGAGCACGGAAAACTTCTACGCAATTAACTCATATGCCAGCCAAGGGGAAAGAGGAAGACCTAAAGGAGGGATAACAATGCTAATAAAACCAAAATTAGCGCCGTTCGAGATACTTCAAAAATCAGAAAACATGCTGCTAGTAAAGACAAACACATGCACAGTACTAAATGTCTACTTCCAGCCAGAACACAAGGCAGAAGAAATCCAGGAGGAGATAAGCCAGGCACTAAGCAAGACGAACAGGACAGACAATGTGATAATAATGGGCGATCTTAACTGCAGAATTGACACAGCCACATATAAAGCGAAAACTGTAGTCGGTCATATAGAAAAAGAAGGGCTAACTCTAGTAAACAAAGAGAAAGAATACACTTACATGGGACCAAATGGAGCCAGCACAATCGACCTTGTCTTCACAAACAGCCACAAGACCCACCAAAAGATAAGAAGAGACATACCAGTAAGGAAACATATACCAGTAAGTACCGACATATATATAAAAGACACACAACAAAGAAAAAAACTCCAGAAAACCAACAAATAAACTATCGAGAAAGATTGACAGAGAGAAACTAAACACAGAAAAACGATACAAAAGGCATCAGAAGAAATAAAAGAAGGAAAAATAAATCAGGCAGTCGATGCAATAGAAGGACAAATAAAACAAGCGACAGTAAAAAGAAAGAATGGAAGAGAAGAAAAGCAAAGCCATGGTTCAAACAAGAATGCTACGTAGCGAGGAGAGCCGCGATCATAGCACTCCCACAAGGCAAAATATCGAAAACACACGAAGACCTACAAGAATACCAAAATACCAGGAGAGCCTATAAACAAAACAGTGGAAAGGTATAAAGAAACGTACCAGGCGGAAGAAGAGAAAAAAATAATAGAAAAAGCAGAGGAAAAAATGGTATAAAGTGACCTCACCAAAACAGCCATCCTTTCCAAGAGATATATCAATACATACGTGGGAGAAACACTTTAAAGAAGTACTGCAGGCCAAAGAAACACGCCCAGAAACCATACGAAGAAAAAGAAGAAGTGGAGAAATCCTGCCTCTTCACCAGAGAGGAAGTAAGACGACACATTGCAAGTTCGAAAAACAGAAAAGCCTGCGGACCTGACGAAATTGCCTTCGAACACCTCAAAGAAACAGAGCAAGCTCTCGCAGACACCTGGACAGAGCTTTTCAACGAATGCCTAAGGCAAGGCAGCATTCCGGACAAGTGGAGAATAGCAACGCTGAAGGTGCTGTACAAAGCCAAAGGAGACACGAAGGACCCAAACTCATACAGGGGAATAGCCCTAGAGTGCACAACACTAAAAATAATGACCAGCATACTCACAGAGAGATTAAGAGCGATGACAGCCCACGTCATACCGGAACAACAGTTCGGGTTCGTAAAAGGGAAATCGACGACACAAGCAATTAAATGTCTACAAGAGAGCATCGAAATAGCCTTAGAACAACCGAGAGAAAAACTACATGCCATCTTCATAGACTACAAGAAGGCTTTCGACCTCTTAAACAGGCAGCTGATAATAGAAGAATAGAAGAAGCAGCAGGGAGAAATCAAGTAACTAGATTAATTGAGAACATCCTCTCCAGAAACCAAGTGCAGATAGACGATGGAGTTTCAAAAACAGAGCAAATAGATCAAACAAACGGCGTACTCCAAGGTGACCCGTTGAGTCCCCTACTCTTCATAATAGCAACAGCAAAAATACCCACAGAGATAGAAACAGAAAACGTCCAAATCTTGGCATACGCTGATGACATGGTGATTACATCCCAAGACATCGAAAAAGCTCAAACACGCGTTCGACAAACTCGTAGCATGGGCCGAAAAGAACGACCTAGAAATAAATGAGAAGAAAACAGTAAAAATGACCTTCAGGAAAGGAGGAAGACTCGCAGCGAATGACTGCATTCGGTATAAGGGAGACCCACTGCAAAATGTAAACCAGTTCAAATATCTGGGGATCACACTGCAGAGCCGAGGTGACACCTTCGATAAGCACATCAAAGAACGCGCCTTAGCGGCCAGAATAGCAACGAACAGCATTAAAAAGCCTGAGTAAACTATCCCTGGAGACAGCAATGACCATCTTCCGCTTTAAAAATAGCACCAATCATGACCTATGGAATAGAAGTGATTTGGAAGAAACTAAATAAGGCAAACCTAGAGGAAATAGAGAAAGTCAAAGCAGCACTTTTTAAAGACAGCGCTAAGCGTATCAAAATACACGCCTTCACGCCTAACATACATACTGACAAAGGAACCATTCTTCATTGAAGAGCTCCACTTGGACCTTCTCGTGCCGGCAACAGATGCCTACAAAGAACTGCTGTGGGAACTCAACGAGAGAGAGAGAACAGATATGGCCTGAGTTCTACGCAACGGACGCGATGATCTACAGGGAATGGACAGCAGCCAGATACGACCTCAGACACACCGTGACGAGAGTCGCAGTCCATGGTTTCCACCACAGGATATGCGCAACAGTGAAGCGCCATAACCCAGAAGAAAAGTGCAAGTGCAAACTATGTGGGTCGCACTGCGACCGATATCACCTGTTACAGTGTAAAAACATAGGAACATCGATAACAGACTTTTGTAAGACATGAAAACAGTTCTTTCTACATGGCCGTTGGCTGCAATTATACCTATTATTATAGTTCTCTACGGTATTGCAGCGAAGTGAACGGAGACGAAGCCATCATCATTATCAAACACAATCCACTATCATTATCATCACTTGGTGACAGCCAGAGATAACCCATCACCATCATCACTTTGTGACAGCTATTGGCGCTGTCCAGTGTGCCTTTCCTGGGACTTGTGTTTGTCCCTTGTCGGCGAATTCGCGTGTGTATTCTGTATTGGGTTCAGCTGGTATACCCTAGCCTACACGGCGATTTTATGGGGATTTATTTTATTGTTTGAGTAGTGTGAGATTTATATGGATATTGTTGCCAAGGCGAATAGATCTCGCTTGATTGGGGCATCGGAAACCGTGTCGCTGAAGAGCTTAGCTCGATTCAGGACCGGAATGAGCCACGCCACTCTGCGCTCATCATTCTGACCTTGGTTGCTACATGCTAAGTACTATGGATTATTTATTTGGTCGAATATGTTTCTATGTGTAGTACGCCATTGTGGAAGGTGTCCTATATTGCGTACTATTGGGTTTTCATGATCATTTATGTTTTGAAACATGGTGGTGACCCTTTCTGATATGATAGTATCAATATATGGCACCTTCGTGGCCTCGTGCATCTCTGTTATCCTTGTGTAACGCGGGGCCGAAAGTATGATTTTTAGACACTTGTTTTGCAGTATCTGTAGTTTCTTCTTGTGGCATTTCGCAAGGATACTCAGAGATTCACAGCCGTACAATAGCATACTACGGATCACAGCCACATATAATGTGAGCTTGATCCTACGGGACAGTGACGGCGACTTGAAAAACGGATATAATATCGCTATGCCTTGATGGGCTCTGGTTATTATATGATCAACATGGGCTCTAAATGTAAGCCTTTTATCCAATATTAGGCCTAAATATCTGACAGAAGTTTCTACTGGCAGAGGTTGTACACCCATAGTGAGCTGGATTGGACATGGAAAGTTCGATTTGGAAAACAGGACGACTTGCGTTTTCCCAGCATTTAGTTTAATGTTCCAGGAGCAAAACCATTCATATATTATGGTTATTGCTCGCTGGAGTGTTGCAAGTCTGTGAGGAATGGATTTAAGTTTGGATTGCATGAATAGACAAGTGTCATCAGCAAAGGAAGCTATTTTGAGTGATGGAGGTGAAGGTAGGTCAGAGACATATAGGGAGTACAATAAGGGTGAAAGGACAGCTCCTTGTGGAACTCCTGCCCGTATGGGCTTCGTATCAGATTTATTTCCACTCACAGAGACATAGAAGGTTCTATTTCTCAGATAAGTGGAGATTATTTTGACTAAATTTGGATTAATTTGGAATTGTATCAGCTTATATATCAATCCGTTTATCCAAGTTGTGTCAAAAGCTTTCTCAATGTCGAGGAAGACTGCTATTGTACTACGCTTGGCGTTGAAACCAGTGACTATTTGGTCTATAAGCCTCGCCAGTTGCAGCGGTGTGCTGTGTGAATTTCGAAATCCAAATTGATGGTTGGGTAATAGTTCTTTGTTTGAGACTTCAATTTTTAGTTTGGCCAAAAGTAGTTTTTCTAGGATTTTTCCCAGAACTGGTAGAAGGCTTATTGGACGCAAATTGTCTGGATTACTTGGATTTTTTCCTGGTTTCGGTAGCACAATAACTTTAGCCATCTTCCAAGTTGCAGGGAAGTGATTAAATTGGATACAGTATTTAAGGATAGTAAGGAGTCGAAGTAGCGCATTGCGCGGGAGATGCTTTAAGGCTAGGTTACTTATACGATCATGTCCAGGTGCACTTGAAGTGCGAAGGGCCTGGACGTGAATGCGTAGGTCAGCGAGGTGGATGTCAGGTCTTTCATTGTGTGTAGGGAGCAGCTAGGAAGGTGTCTACTCTATTATTGACTTCAGCTTCATGAACTGGCGACGTTAACTCTTGTGGTCTGAATCGATTTGCGAAATTTTCCCGCGAGAACTTGTGCTTGATCATAAGGATGATAAGCCCAAGTTCCATTGTTCTCAATTGCAGTCGGTTTAGAAGGTCCGCGGTTTAATTTAATTCTTTTTATAATCTCCCAAGGCGGAGTTTTTTGAGCATTGAAATTGGATAGGGAATTTTCCCATTGCGTAATTTTGTGATCTCGCAGTCTTTCTTTGACCAGTCGAGCATAGTAATTGTACTCCTGTTTCATTTGTGGGTGTCCATAGAGTCTGTACTGTTTGAGGGCTCGTCGCTTATGCTCTAGGTAGTCAAGAAGTGTTTGATCTGTTTGATTTGGACGTGTAGTGTTGTGTTCTTGTTGTAGTTATGTCGAGGGCTGTTTGAATAGAAGCCTGGAAGTCATTTATAGATGTCTCAAGTTCTTCAGTGGAGTTTACTCTTAATCGAGGATTAATCCACTGTGAAAGGAGTCTTGAATAACGATTCCACTCTGTATTCATTGTGTGAGATCGGAACGGGGGCTGAAGTATGAATCTAGTAGTGAGCTTAAACATGATAGGGACGTGGTCTGAGTTTAGCTCACCAGGCAGTGTATCTATGTGAGGGGAGATGGTAATGTTTTTCAAAAGTGCGATATCTAGAATGTCGGAGCATAAGCCTTGTTGAGTGTTTCTAAAGAAGGTGTGTTCCCTTGGTGCTGAGATTTCGATGTTGTGGGTATTACAGAACTGTTGTAATACCACACCTGAAGCATTGGGTACTCTACAGTTCCATGCGCGATGCTTTGCATTGAAATCGCCTGCCAGTAGGTACCGGGGCGAGATCGATGCAAGTATGCGCATGTCATGTCGAGTGAGGGGCCTAAGTGGAGATTTATATATGGAAGCTATGAATATATTCATGTGTTGTGTGATTGGAAGTATAATGCCAGTGGCTTCTATGAAGTGAAGCCCTGGGACAGAAATGTGTCTGTGGGATATGGATTTTCGGATGCAGATTGCAGTGCCACCAAGGGGGGCATTTAGGCGATCTGTGCGATAAGTGTAGTAATCAGCGAGTCGGAATTTATCCTTTGGTTTCAGATGCGTCTCGCTGATTAAAAGTATGTCTATGTTGTGTGTATGAAGTACAATTTCCAATTCATGGACCTGTGAGGCAATACCATTGGCATTAAATGCCATGACATTAAGAAATTGTCCCTGAGCGTGTCTATACATCGTTAAAACATATCGACCACATTTGGCTGAGGAACATCATTCGTTCCATGGGATTTTTAATAGTACTTAGCATGGGTGTGACGCTTTGTACCAAGCTTTGTAAATTAGGAGTGACCGCTGGTGCCTGAACTGAAGCAATGCATTCTTGTATGCTGGTTTTCGGGGCTTGATTTTTTGCCAGAGTTTACTGCAGCACTGAAGGAGGTTTGGGGGTTGATTTTCTTACTAGTAAAAGTGCGTGCAGTTACTGTCTTATTTTGTTTTGGTTCCCTATTTCTGAGGTAGGCCTGTTGAGCCTCTTCAAATTTAGGGCATTTCCTGAAGGATGTAGGGTGTCCTGATTCTCCGCAATTTGCACATTTGAGTTTGCTAGTGGTCGATTCGTGCTTCCTCACGAACTGGGCATTGTTTGTGACTATGTTCCTTGGCGCATATAACGCATCTAGGAGTCAGGTTGCACCCTGCAAAGGTATGGTTTAAATCTCTGGCATTTAAAGCATTGCTTCAGGCCAGAGCGTGGTCTATATGGTTCAAATGAGACCACAGTGCAGTAAAAGTTTTTCCAGATGATAGATCTCTTTGGATCTTTCATTGTTGGCAAGTTCAACAATGTACAATGGGTACTTATATATGGACCCGTCCTCTAGTTTTTTTGTCACTTGCTTGATGCCTTTAACTTCAAAGTCCAATTCAGTTAATTCGGTTTTTATATCCTCTGTATCTACATTCGAGGGCAGCCGTTTGAGCATGACCCTTAGGGGAAGGTCTTTTTTCAATTGGAAGGTGTAGTATTGCCTTCCAATCGAGTCAAAGTACTTTATTACTACACTGTGGTCTTCCTGTGTGCTAGTGTAATATCTTAGACCTTCATGTGTACTAACAACTTTAAGGTCTTTTTTCACTAACATTTTTAGTGCCCTGTAAATTTTGACTAGGTCAGTGTGACCTATGAGTGTTACAGGCGGTGGCCTGGTTTCTTTCTTTGGGATATTATTGTTGATTTTTACACTAGAAGGTTCAGATCTTGGTGGCTCTTCACGTGTGTTATCTGTTGTTGTGGTGTGTGAGGATGGTTTCTCTCTATGTGAGAGGCCATTTTCCTCGTGTGTTTCTGTAGCTGATGATACTTGTGTTACATCCTTACCTGTGGTTGGTTTCTCTTTTTTGTTGTTAGAGCCACCAATATTTGTTTTCTTTGTGTATTTTTTCTCCTCGCTTGGTATAATGTGCAAGGAGGACCCAGAAATTTCCTCATCGCTTGATAATATAGAGAATTTATTGTACAGCTCAAGCGGTGAGGTATCAGCACTGGCTGAAGTTTGCCTTGGCACTTTTGGGTCTTTAGGATAGTCTTTATTTTTACGTTTGATGATGTTTTTTGGTTTGGAATTATTAGTTAATTCAGGGAATTCCTTGTCGACATTTGAGTTGATTTGAATTGCCGTGGGTTTTGGAATTTCTTTGATTTTCGTAGGTACATTTTTGCGTCGTTTTGACATACATTCATTTTGAATTTCTAGATACGTATCTTTCACTATGTTTTCTACGGTTTCTAGATAATAATCTAGATCTCTAGTTGCAACGTTTAATTCATCAATTTGGTTTCTACATTGATAGGCAAGATCTTCAGCCAGTTGCGAAATAGCAAAATCTGGATAGATGTCTAGGAAGTTCATAATGAGTATTAGAAGACCTCTAATTTCAGTGGCTGTTTTGAGGTATTTTGATTTAGGATGCAAGCCTTTATTGTCTATTAAACATTCAAAATCTCTCAGAACATCTCCCCAGATTTCATCTACTTTCTGGCGGCCCTCGTCAATATCCATATTTTCCTCATGCAAATTACTCATGCTTGGAATGTTGCTTGCCATTGCAAGACTTAGTTCAGACACTTATATACTATAGGCAAGTACACGACTTACCAGCGTGTAATTTCACAGCACACTATCACTGATTTGAATTTGTACGTATACCAGCTAAAAATTTAACACCGATACACGGGACGGTGTCTTTTTCACTTGGCCCTTTTGGGCCCACACTTTTGGGGCGTAATTTGTAATCACGTAAGCACACTGAACAACACTTTAAATATACTGCCACAAGCACTTCGTCTTCTTTGTTTGCAGCAGCCACTGAAGACCACGTGGTGACCGTTCTCTATGGGGTTCCGCAGCGAAGTGAGATAACCCACTGTGACAGCTATTGGTGCTGTCCAGTATGCCTTTCCTGGGACTAGTGTTTGCCCCTTGTCGGCGAATTCGCATGTGTATTTGGTATTGGGTTCAGCTGGTATACCCTACCCTACACGGCGATTTTATGTGAGATTTATATGGATATTGTTGCCAAGGCGAATAGATCTCGCTTGATTGGGGCATCGGAAACCCTGTCGCTGAAGAGCTCGATTCAGGACCGGAATGAGTCACGCCACTCTGCGCTGATCATTCTGACCTTGGTTGCTACATGCTAAGTACTATGGATTATTTATTTCGTCGAATATGTTTCTATGTGTTAGTACGCCATTGTGGAAGGTGTCCTATATTGCGTACTATTGGGTTTCCATGATCATTTATGTTTTGAAACATGGTGGTGACCCTTTCTGCTATGATAGTCTCAATATATGGTACATTCGTGGCCTCGTGCATCTCTGTTATCCTTGTGTAACGCGGGGCCGAAAGTATGATTTTTAGACACTTGTTTTGCAGTATCTGTAGTTTCTTTTTGTGGCATTTCGCAAGGATATTCAGAGATTTGCAGCCGTACAATAGCATACTACGGATCACAGCCACATATAATGTGAGCTTGATCCTACGGGGCAGTGACGGCGACTTGAAAAACGGATATAATATTGCTATGTCTTGATGGGCTCTGGTTATTATATGATCAACATGGGCTCTAAATGTAAGCCTTTTATCCAATATTAGGCCTAAATATCTTACAGAAGTTTCTACTGGCAGAGGTTGTACACCCATAGTGAGCTGGATTGGATATGGAAAGTTCGATTTGGAAAACAGGACGACTTGCGTTTTCCCAAACGGAGCCGATCAGGGGTTATCGCTGCAGCGGTCTAAATATGGCTGCCGATGTTGCTAAAATTCATGAAATTCTTTGTAAGAGCGAGCATTCCTTATGACAATAACTCACAAAAAGGTAAGAACGAGCTTAAAACATAAAATAAATAATAGTTTTAAAAAACTAAAACAACACGCTTTATTAGAAACGCAAACTAAAAAATGAAAAATAAATTTCCAACACGCTTGGGATAAAATTAGGTCAACAAAGAATCATCTCCGACACTTCTACAATAATGCTAGAGTTAGCTACAAAAAAAAATAATAATTTTACCATCAAAAGCGTGGGGTGCTTTTATGGTTTTTACGCTTTATTCTTAGAGACCTTACTTTTACCAATATATGTTTATTGTCAAATATATTAATTGATATAATATTATAATGATATCCATCTATAGTAATTCTGCCCGAAGGCAGGTCCTTCACTGCAATCGTAGCATCTTCATGCTATGCTTGTAGCTTTACTAGGGAATTGTAGGTGTGGTAGCTTCATAATGATATTGTGAAAAGAAAAATTAATGACTGAACCAGGAATCGAACCGTGGACCTCTAGTTCTCTAGACTAGTGTGCAGCCCACTACACCATTCTAGACCTGGCACAAACATTAACAATTCTTTCCACATATACAAATATATAATTCTCGTTTCGTCAGCTGTCAGGTAGGTGACACCACCATCGCCAACGGCCGGCTTCGTTAAGAAGTATCCATATTTGAGAATTGTACACCACCACTTTTATAAGCAGTAAACGATGTTATTTAACATTTTCCAATACTGTTATTTTAACACAGTTCGAATAATGGATCATATTATAATGATATTGTGAAAAGAAAAATTAATGTCTGAAACAGGAATCACAGTGACTATACTACTGACTCGCTCCTCGTTCCTAGCAACAGATTATATAAGGGGGGGGAAGAAAATTTCTCTGTTTCCGATCGAGACATCTCCAGTACGGAAGTTTCTGGCCATCGAACCTTCCCGACAGGGAGGGTCGAAGATTAGATAAATCTCCCGAACGCAAGTCTAGGCGCTTCGAACGATCTGAGCAGGTTTTACAATTCGCGAGTCGACGACTCACGAATCTATTTCTACCAATGAGACCACTATTCTCGCATTTACCCGCGAAATTCAAATGCCAGTATTATGATGCGTCGTCATTGGTAGTCATTACTTTGTAATTTTTTTAATGTCCTCCATATTGTTCCACTAATTTATCTTAATTTAAGTTCATATCTTAGTAGGAAGACCAAGAAAACGCTGGGACTGAACAGATGTGAGATGGAACAGGCAAAGACCTAATTCGTGAAAGAAGAAGAAGATGATAATGGCTATAGTAATTTTTGCAATATGATAATTTGATGCCCAAACAAATTAACATTTGCACTTTTTTTTCTTTTTTTGTCTGTCTGGTTTTCCATCTGCATATATGTAAATTAGAAGATGTATGATTCCCAATAAGTGATTATTCTTGAAAATTCATTAACCAAAATATGTGTAATGCAGAATTATAAATTACACATATATGGCAATAGTGGCGAAGGGCATTGAAACCGGTGCCACGAAGACTTGGAATTTTATGAAGTGGTATGAAAAAACATTTTAACTGACTCAATTCATAAAAGACAAAAATATAATTTACAACTCCTAATTATTTTTACCAATGCCACCAGATTGCCTTTATGACATTTCTGGTAATCTCTCCAGGTATGGTGTATCCCACTTCTTAATATGGGGCACACTGAAGGCGTAGTTACATTACTCTATATGATAGGTGATGAATGATTATGAAGTGCCAGGAGAGTCTCTAAACATAAACTTATCCTAAATCCAGATCATGGGATAAAATTCCCGTGGTCTGATAATCATTGTCATAAGCAGTTTCAGACAACTTCCTTACAACAATCTGAAGAAAATCAAAAGTTTTTGAGAGGACTACGTACTACAGCATTTTATGCTCTAATTATAGTCATTTCGCAAAAAAGTATAAGCCTGAAAAAGTAATTTTAATATATTTATTTTATTTTATAGCGAATGTTGAAGCAATATGTAGATCCCCCAGCCGTAATAATTTAAATTTTATAAATTTATGCGAATAATATAAATAAGTTATATGTTAACAGGCTGTATAGTGTATTTAATGAAATTGTATTACAGTAATTTCTCCTTTATTATTATTTCATTCAACAGTTAGACATGGGCAGATGTTCTGGAAGGCTATTAAACGTGTCGCCTATTTACTATGTTTATGGCAGCAAATTCGATATGCCCAAGTATTTTTTTAAATAAAGGCCTGACATTTTTTTATTTTTCTCTGGAAAAAGAAGACCAGAGTGTTGACTTGATATATTTATGAGCGAGCATGTTTACCCCATAGGATTTTATTTATTTTGTTTTCCCTTTTTTTTTAACGATACACATGAAGGACAAGCCATGGTGTAACAATACCGATCCCTTGGACAATACAGTATGACTTCCTCTGGGTCAAGTCCATGTAACACCGGAACGAATTAGGGTAACTTGTTTGTGTAGTACAGGCTACTGTTTAGCAAAAACATCCCCAAGGCGGGAAAGTAGGACATCTAGCACCCCTTGGTCGCAAAGCGAAGAGCGAGACAATGGAGGTCTCCGTCGTCCCTCTGTGAAGTTAAAAAAAAAAAAAAAAAAAAAAAAAAAAAAAAAAAAAAAGGGCAAGTGTTAGTTTTTCTGTATTATAAATCAAACTAAGACCGGGACATCTTACTGTCGGACAGTTTGATTTGATTGCTTGTATCCGGCCTTTTGAAACTTTGTTAATGTTAAGGGGGAAGAAAAAAATATATTACGTAAAAACAAGTTATGTGAAAAACCCAGGGAAGGGAAGGAGAAAGTAGGTCTTCCAGGATTGTGACAATAGGACACGTCCAGCAAAGACCTCCAGCCAATGAGCAAGTAGAATTTGAGATCCCTTTAGGTATGTAGGCGACTTGGGCCAGTAAAATTTGGCAAAAGTCTCGGTAATTAAAATCCTGTGTAACGATAAGATGTGATAGTAGCGAGGATGCGCCCTACCAGAGCAATGCCCAATCAGAGTGCATATTAAAATAAGTTGTAAGCCGGACAGAGAACTTTGCTGCATGTAGGCCAAAATGTTTGAGAAAAAATGTGTTAGAATAAAAAAGAATCGGTGTGGGAGTCGAGGAGTAAAGGTGTGAAGTCGGGAGCCCGCCGACAGGAGGCATGTGGCCTCCGAGTGCAGTGAAGTGTTGAGTTCAGAAAAATTAGTATTACTGGACAACCGCGGTACATATCTCGGTAGACATATCTACTTAATATAAATTGGCTCTACTCAGCAAATATCTCCTCCGGCAGATTAACCGAATGTAAAAAGAAAAAAAAATTCAAGTCAAGAAGAATAAAGAAGTGTGACTCTTTTGTGTAAAACCGTGCATTAATGTAGAGCTGTTTGCATTTTCCTGGTATCCATCTCTCATCCGACAATCCTCCGTTGTACCTGAGAACCGAAGTCCCACTTGTTCACCGGTAACGAACCCTGAGTACCTACACTGTCCAGCATCAGGGACCCCTCATCCGTAGCATGGAAGGAGTGAACCCTATAGCGGAGTAGCCGGCAGACCATCCCGTTACAATGTAAAAATTTTAATTATAACATTGAACTAAAGATCTTTACTGGCTATGATAGTTCTGTAAATTCCCATTAATATCTTCTTGGATTAGAAGTCATCCAATCGCACTACTAGCAATTGCTGCCTCAGATGGAGATAATGGTATATGAGAGGGAAATTGATGCCTGCACCGGGAACCTGAATTAGTTTAATGGCTAGCACGATGTTGATATAATAAATAAAATATATTAAATTTAACTATTTTTTGTAAATGCAAAAATTTAATTATGGCTAAATAAAAAAAAAATCACGTTACAAAATGTATTTTCAATAGTTATATTATAATTAAACAATGTTTTCATAGCCACTGTTTAACCAATCTTTAGCCCCTACAGTGAATACAGAAACTATCTACTTACTTCACTTTAAATTGCAATGAACTATGAGATACATCTCCAAGTTTCCCATTGTCATGGAGTGTCGTCAGTCAGAGAATTTTTTTTACATGCAGAAAATGTTTACACATCACAGGAGGTTGCTGGTGCAAATTTAAGTAGATGGCATTTTTGAGGAGAGATGTCTTCTGAAGGATTCTCTTCTTCCCGTTGATGGTCTTACACACTGTAGTCAATGTCAAGAAGCCAGGGTTTCTTTCCGTAACAGATTCAAATTTCTTCATTGTTTATTCCAACATTCCCTTGAACTTAGATTTAACGTCCTCCACAATGTACAGTGATTCCTTCAAAGTCATGCCACGAGTTTCTAATTTTACAATACAGTCAGAAATTATTTCAAAATTGCCAATTGGCATTGTACCTTGGACTCACTAAAAGCAATTTGAGCCTCACTCATAGAAATTGCTGATTCACTTGGAAACGAGTCTATTAGTCTTTACATCTTTAAAATAGTCAATATAAAAACAGACAGCCTCAATCTACGTACCCCGCCTAGTGAGGACAATGTTCAGGGGGGGGGGGCGATTTCACATTTGCTAATTGTTCTTTATAGTGCAACACACATTGGGGGTGGGGGCTTTAACAAACACTTTTTTGGTGTTTGAAATAATGCTAATGATTTGTGGATAGTCACTTCACACTTCTTCGGCAAGAAGTTGCAGTCCATGTGCGAGACAGGTGAAATGGACATTTTGATAAAACACGCGTAGAGCAGCTCCCGCCTTTAGCATGTATGTCGCAGCATCATAATAAAGGACAAGGACTTTATCTTCTTGAACACTTTCAGGCCACAACACTTTAAGTCCATCGTTCAGAAAACGAGTCACCGTTGCATGATTTGTATATTCCAACATTTTCGTAGAAATCAGGAAAGGTGTGGGGGATTTTTTTCCAGCCAGCTCACCAATCACAACATTGGCAATATAGCGACCTTTTACATCCATTGTGCACAGAGTCCTCTTATTTCAGAGAAATAAGGAATTTATTAAGGAAGAATAAACAAATTAACTTCTAATTATTGTCGGAAGTAGGGCATGTTTATACTAAATGCAATGGGATGAAACCAGGAATTCGTTGGTAGCGTAATCAAAATGATACGACCGATCGTAAAACAAATTCATATGCAATCAATAAAACTCCAGTACTAAATGATTAACGCAGGTCATAGACCTGATCCTTCGCTATTGTGGTCAAACGCACTAGTAAACAAGATACAATGAAGCGGTAAGCCCTTATACAATAGAGAAAAAGATTGCAGTTCTCTTTGTAAAAAGGAATTACAAGACTGTGTCATTGTTAACATGCAATAACAATGATTAAATATGAAACTGTGTACAAAGGGCTGGACAGCAGCGAACAAACAACCGGGTTTTCCAAAATAAGCTGAGGAGAAGAGTTTTCACAAACCAATTTAACTAAAACTTGCCTACGCTACACGGGGGGGGGGGTTTCCTTTGGCGGTACGAGAATGGTGCAGACAAACAAAATTCGTTCTATTAAAGATAACTCTCGGTTTGGACAATCCTGCAAAATTGATGTAGGTACATAAATAATTTAAAGGGGGATATGACCCCAAACGCCTGAGTTTAACACCCCCAACATCTGCCCTCGAGAAGGAAATAGCAAATGAAAAAGATTGTAACATATAAACTTTTTTGCGAGAGGTTGGAGACTCTTGGTGGGAGGAAGAATTACCGAGTCCCCCAGAGAAAATAAAATATACTTTCTTGACGAAAATTTAAGTTACAAGCGGATGCGCCAGTAGCTAGTGCGCTTCGTCCAAGTTTTGGCGCTGTCAGTGAGAGCGCACTTATATACTAGTGATAAAATTTGCCGGTAATCACAAATTTACTTGATTTAGTGAAAATTCACATGATATACGTAATATTACTTTAGATCCTCAGATTATAGGGATTTAAAGTCAAAGAAGTTATATAAATAAGTGATATCGCACGTATTTGACGCAAACCGCTAGTATAAAAGTAGACCGAGTTACGCGTGTAGTGACTAATTAATTTACGATTCCGGCCACCTACAGCGTCCAGCGTCGTGTGAAGTCGTCAAATACGACAAAGTGTAACAATCTGAAGGAAAATAAAGCGAAACGTCAAGTCCAATTCGTCACAAGGAGTCTACTGTTTTTCCGAGTGAATACCCTTCCTCACGTGTACCTGAAACCAAAACCATGCTCTACCTGAACCCAACTAGTCCGGTGCATCAAATTGTCCATTTACCATATCCTGGACACACTATCCAAATATAGTTGTTGCCTATATCACGTGGCACATGTCATTGCTTCATCGTAACACACATTCATGTAGTTTTTTTGGAGTGTAGAATCGTTAGGAATCTGCCTCCCACAATAAGTCTCTAAAAATGCATGATATTTAGGTACCTGGAGTTTGTACCAAGGAATATTTGCAGCAACCATAGCATTACACATGTTATGGAAGAATTTACTCCTTACATTTGAAGACTGTTGCATTTGAGATAAAAGTACTTGCTTTTTAGATGTTTGTAGTCATTCATTTTTAGCATGTAGAGTACTATGAACATGATGTTCAAGTTGAGATTTCATTGAACATCTTATCTTCTTATTACAAGCCTGGCACAGAACCACATTTACATCAGTAGTGAACGAATCATCTACTTTAAGCACAATTTTAACTTAGACAATAATTTTGATGCTACAGGAGACATCACCTGAAATTCAATGAAGCACTGTGACAGTCAAAATAATAACTGATGAAGACACTGAAACTAAACGTCTTGTGGAAGAAAAATAGAAAGCATCGCAAAGCTGCATTTTAAAATCAGAGGGGAAAAGAGGTAAAAACAGAAAAGGACAGAAATGTTTGAATGGATGGTATATAGTATAAGAAGTTTCACAACTTTCAGTACTTGTTAGAGATCGAACAACTATGGTATAAAATGTAATTAATTAAATACATAAAATATATATTAAGCCTGATATATTTAGAATATCTCGTGTCTTAACAACAAATTATAGTGCATAATTCCAGTTTTAAGAAATGTCGATTACCTCCTGTTTTTATTTCATGATAAATTGTTATGGCGGTATCAGAAAATGACAAGAATGCATTTATATGAGTGGGATAGCAAATGCAAGTGGCCTAAATTACCTGACATTCATATTAGAATTGGAATGGACACGGATAAAACCCTATCCGAGAAGTTAACGTGAATCAAACTGGATTCGTTGGGCGAGAGACAATGACAATTACTCCTGTGCTACCTTTTTTTTTTTTTCAGTTCTTCTACTGGACTCAATCTCTATTGTATCAACAATTTTATAAATACAGTACAAAATTATAATTTTTTATACTCATATAACAACGAAACAAACAATTTTTAAAACAGGCTGTAGTCTATTCCAAGGAACTGAAGAGCATAGATGAGGGAAGGATTCACGATTGTTAACACATGGTGAGAAGCTGTTGTCATGTATCTACTATTTCATTCATAAAACAGATGGGTCTGTGATAGTTTTAAAAGAGATCTTCAATGTGGTATCCTACACCCAAGTCACAGAGTCTTTGTATAGCTACATTTATGGTGTAGATTGAATGGAATTCTTCCTTGAACTTTTTTAGTAGCTTTTGGATAGCTTGCAAAATTCGGTTTCAGTGTGTAGTCAGGTACTGGAGTTTCTAGTGTGAATAAATTGTTTTTTTAAATAAAGAGACAGAATATGTAGTTTTACATTAAAAAAAATATTAAAATAGGTAAAAATATGTAATGATAACTTTACATAAGAATCAAATGAATTGTCAATTCTTACCTCAAACATCTCTGTTTTTTAACACAGAACTGCAGTATTGGGAAACATATCATTCCCATCTTCAGCTGTTTTTACGACTCCTGAAAAATGAGCTAAGTCATGAAAACAGCTGAAGATGGGAATGATGTTTCCCGATACTGCAGTTCTGTGTTAAAAAACATAGATTATGAGGTAAGAATAATTCACTAATTAATATGATTCTTATTAAGAAAACCTCATAATGTAAAAATTCCCAAATTTATTATATTAAAATAACTTTTGATATTTGATAAGAAAGTTCATAATTCGTGGACATTTATAATATTTAGCTGCGTATAAGCAAAGAGAAATAATATGTAATTACATTCACATCCTAGCCTTAGTTATCATATAACAATATGGTTAAAACATCTTAATCTTCTTTTCTTTATCACAGGTACTAGATTAGTTCCTTGCGGAACAATGTTTCTCAATCTATCTATGGGTTTTAATCCATGGTGAATTACGAGGGAATGTTACAAAAGGTCATGATTGGAAAAATTACTATAAAAATGTATATTGATTTACTGGAATGTAGAATTGCAATTCAATTACCTTACAAATTTCTCTGCTTTCATACCTTTTTATTTCACTTCTAATATTATTTTAGTAATTATCTTGATTCAACTATCACAGGTCAAATTATTATAATTACGTTTCATCATGTGCCCAATAAGAATAATTTTAGTTTTTAAAAAAAACATTTACTGTTATCTCGGAAATTCAAAATGTAAAGAGAAAAATTTGCATTTTGATTGGAGGCCTTAGGATAACTCAGATGGCAGAGCTTTAGTGTTTAAGTGCTAAAGGTCCTGGGTTCAAACCCCAGTCTAGGCATATATTTTTCTCTTCAAATATTTACTGCTATATTTTAAATTCTTGGAAGACCTAGAAAACGTTGGGCTCATACATTTTGAAGTTGGAACAGGCAATTGCCTAATCCCTGGAGTGACGATGATTTTAAATACTGATTCAATTTTTAATTTTGTTAACATATTTACAATTATAGTGGTGGCATGCTATAGATTAGTTAAGGCAACATGTAACAAGTCAGAACGTCAGGAGTTTGAGTCAGAATTCTTTTAACTGGCCTAAACCCTCTGGTTCTGGAGTCAAATCAACCTCTAATTCAAATGAGTATCAGATGCTTGTTCTGAGGGTAAAGATAGCCATCATGTAGAGCTGATAACTCATGCAGATTGTCTAGAAAGATGGAAGCCTTAACCTCTGACCACTCAAGGGGCCTCCTTAGGCCTGCAATGGTATCACTTTAGTAGACTAGTAATTTATGGGTCCTGTGAACCCATAATATATTCTATGGTAGATTAAAGACAGAATTATAAAAGAACTTATGAGAATGAGAAAACTTTCCTTATTGATACTGGTTATTATTTTATTAAATGATGGTCTTTAATAACTATGTTTATAAGCATCACAATTCAAAGCTCTAGGTGTGAAAAAGATAAATTGTGCTTAGAGGCCTCTTTTTTCAAGCTTGAGATTCTTTTATATGTTGTATATCTATGAATAGGTCCCAATGGCTTTACTTATCTTTAAAATGAAGTTACATTCAAGATTTTTATACCGGTACTTTTAAAAATCCATCAACCCTAGATGGACTTGAACCTGTAAACCTTGGTACCTGAGGCAAGCTTGGTACTAGGACTGACCTTTTTGATACTTTTAACAGAATCCAATTTATATTACATACAACTGCATTAAATATATTAATTTTGTTATTTCAGTAAATCATTCAATTTCAGAAACAAAGTCTAAATCACAAAAATGGTTCCATATTATCTTTTTTTGTTGTTTCCATAGCTATAAATAAATTGTAAAACTGTGGTTGTAGATTAGACTTAGCACAATTATTTATTTGTTGTCAACCATGGATTTCGTTCAAATGTAACTATTTCATTGTAACCATGACAATATTAATAAAAAATGGTATGTGTTGATGCCATTTTGAAGTTAGTTTCTTGCTGTCAATATTAGTGTTGTAACTATTATATTTTAGTTTACTTCACACTTACACACATCAATCTTAAAACTTAAAAAGTTAACAAACCACTAACCTTTTTGCCTAATGTTTAGTTTTCCATTAGCATAAATGTATAAGCAATAATATTTCACATATACACTCTTCAGTTTTTAATGTAAAATGCTATCTACGTGATTCTGAAATATGGCTATATGTTTGAACGCATTTTATGATGAAAATATTATTATTAAAGGAAATATTATGTTATCATTGGAAATGGAATCCTTCAAATTACAACAATAAAACAAAACAAAACAAATCACTTACAACAACACTAAGCAAGTCACTTTATTGCTTCAAACTGTTCGCCGTTTACATCCAAGCATAATTGGCAATGCTTTGGGAAGTCATTCATTGCGTTATGATACATGTTTAGAGGAATAGCTCTAATTTCTTCCTCAATCACTAATTTCAGCATGTCGACGTCTTGAGGTTTCCAGGCATAAACCTTCTCCTTCAAATAATCCCACAACCAATAGTCACATGCTGTGAGGTCAGGGGAACGGGCTGATCATTCAATGGGGCCTCTTCTTCCCACCCACCTGTTTTGCAAATGATCATCCAAAATTTCCCTGACTGCAATTGCATAGTGAGGAGGCGCACCATCCTGCTGGAATAAACATTGTTCATGTTAGCACTTTGCATTACCGGCAGGACAATTTGTCTAAGGATATCATTATACCGATCACCATTAACAGCCTCATCCAAAATTCGAATTCCTAACAGTCCTTCCCATCCGATCATAGTCCAAACAGTGACTTTGCCGCATCTCTTAAACATGTCTCTTCAATAACATTAGGATTCTCTTTACCATAATAATTGTATCAAATAACACGTCCGTTCACATGGAAAATAGCTTCATCAGGAAAGTGCAATTTTCTGTACCAATGTTCGTCGTTTGCTGATTCCCTTACAACAAATTCACAAAATTCCATCTGCCTGTCAGGATCGTCTTCATTAAGTTCATGGACACGAATCGGTTTGAAGGGGTGATACTTCTCATGCTTCAAAACACGACACACACTTGATTGACTGATATGAAGCTCACGTGCAGCTTGGCAGGTTGATTTTTATGGGCTAGCGTCAAACGCCTCCACAATTCTCTTCATTGTTTCTGCATCCATGCTAATGCGAGGCCTTCCACGAGGTTTGATTTTCTGCATCCTTCCCGTTTCCAGCAGTCATTTTCTCCACTTCCCCACAGTCGACGGCTGCAATGCTACGTTAAACTCATGTCTTGCCCATCTTGCGGCCTCACGATCATTAGCATATGTTATTGCCCATGCAGCAATTGTAATTGCTGTTGCGCATTCAATGCCATTTTGACTAATGACGTAAGTTCTACACTGATTTGTTTTATTCCCTTGTTGTTGTGAATTGAATAATTGCCTTTCCAATGGTAATTTCATATTTCCTGTAATGGTAATATTTTCATCACACAATGTGATCAAATCATATAGCCATATT
This sequence comes from Diploptera punctata, assembly GCA_030220185.1. Taxonomy (NCBI): domain Eukaryota; kingdom Metazoa; phylum Arthropoda; class Insecta; order Blattodea; family Blaberidae; genus Diploptera; species Diploptera punctata. The sequence continues at coordinate 38,151 of JASPKZ010000582.1, read as the reverse complement.
TATGATTCACCCCGTAAAATGACTCATATCAACCTTATATCTGTCCTTTTATTATTAAACCACATGGCACGACAGGCCTAGAGGGCCCTTGGCCTGCCATCTGGCTGCTGACCTCACATCCACATGTGTTAATCACAGAAGTAGAAAATCATCCAGCCAGTGTAGGGGTGACATGTGGTCAGCATGATGGGTCTCCCAGCCATTAGAGCTGGTTTTCTCAACCTGAAGCTGTTACCTATTGTAGCTACCCAAATGCCTCACAATACTGGGTGGACACCGGTTCCATACTGGCCAAAATTCCATGAGAAAATGTCTCCTCCCATGTAGACCTGAACCAGCGCAAGTTCTGTAGCTCTGTGCCAAGGTCTTAATCATTTGGCTTCGGTGCAGAGCCCTTTTATTAAGATTTGGGTTGAATTTCAGTCAGTTAGCTTTTAAGATATCTTGTATTGGCTATTTTCAATGTTTTCTATAACTTAATATAGCTCGTAATAATGTACATCACTTAAATAACATAAATAATTTCACAAATGTTTAGAAAATGACTCTTGCAAGAACAATGTATATTTAACACACTCACCTCACTACAATTACCACATCAAGATGATAAATTTTGAGTTTAGGTGGATTTGATTTTCATGTATATAAGGAATCTCCTGATGGGAGTTGTGGTCGGAGTTGGGATGGAACCCATGTAATGTAACCTACATTTTACCTATCCGAATCATTAGTTCATTTGAATGATTCAGGTTGAACTAAATTGTTGGTTAACGACAAGTAGATAATTACCAAACTTTGTTTTTGCAATTAACTGAACAACTTGAAAATTAAGATTTTGTAAAATCTTAACATACAAAATTGACATTGGATACATGGTGTTATATTTATTTTCTTGTTTTTTTAAATGTTTTTATTATTAATTTAATACTTCTCACTGAAGGACAAATTATATTTGAAGAGAAAAATTATACCTTCAGACCGGGGTTTGAACCCAGGACCTTTTACTTTAAATTCCCAATAGATGTCTTCTTACAATTTGCATAATGTTAAGAGAAAAATTTGCATTTAGATTAGAGTGCTCAGGTAGCTCAGTGGTAGAACATTGGCCTAGAAAGCCAAAAGACCTGGGTTCAAACCCTGGTCTGAGCATATAATTTTTCTCTTCAAATATTGCGCTTTTTAAAATTTGGATTAATATTTTTTTAATAATTTAAATTATATTTATATTATTTAAGAACATTATTATACCAGTTATTAATACTGCATTAAATTTATAAAACATATCAATTTTCAAATTTGAATTAAGTACTCTCATGCCTGGTTTCACTAACGGTTAAGATATAACAAATTATTAAATTGCTTTATCATGCAATTTAACAAAAATTTGACTTCATCAACAAGTTATTTTTAACAATGTATTATGCTGTATGTTAAATTAATATCCTCTTTCCTTTGTGTTAAAAGTTTAGCACATTAATATTAATTGGAAAATATCTACTATAAATTGTGACTAATGCAGATTTGTTTTATTTGGATTATGCATAGGCTCTATACATTTCTTAATTATAGTGTAACTGCAATTTTCAATACATAGGAAGAGAAACAATTTGTAATGCAACTGCCTCCAGAAATATAATAGTTCAATACCATTTTTGAATATCATATTATATTTACATTACCAGCATTAGCTCAGATGGTAGCACACTTGACTCTTAATTTGTGGGTCCTATAGTATATTAGTCCACTGCTGTGGTCTCGAGGTAGCATGCTGCCTTGTTACGCAGCAGGCCTGGGTTTGATACCCGGTCGGAGCAGTTTTTCTGGGTGAGGTTTTTCCTCATCTGTGAGACAAATGTCAGGAAAACTTTAAGGCCCAAACGGTCCCCGAAATCATATGGCCATCATTATCATCATTCTTTTTATCATCATCATCATCATCACCCTTCACCGGTGTGGAGGAAAGCAACGGGAAGCTACCCCACATATAATTCCCTAGTAAAGCTGCAAGCATAGCATGAAAATGCTATGATTGCAGTGAAGGACCTGCCTTAGGGCAGAATTACTATGGATGGATAGTATATTATTTTAATCTTGATGCTATCAAAGGTGGCATGTATAATTTATAATGGTTAAATTAAGCACCAAATGCCTATAAAAATAATTATTGTTTGCGAAGAAAATATATTGTAATTCCTTCTTTTTTTTTTGTTACTGATGATGTGGACATTAAGACTGGAGGCCATTTTATCCTTTTGAAAAAGAGAACCAAATTTATACTAATTTTTCTCATCATCTTTAATACTTATACAAGAACAAATAACATTAATTCCCTGTTAACCCAGATATGCCTGAATTATTTTTTTTATTTTTTTTTAATAATTTAGTTGAATATGTTGTATAGAGGTCCCATATAACTAATTATACTTGGTTTCAACTCATTATCCATTGTGGTTCACGAATGGTGCACCATCCTTCCAGAAGGATGTTAGGATAATATGATATCAATAAGTTCATATTTGCATATAACTAGAATTGAGTTGTTGGAAGCAATGTTTATGTAAGTAACTTATTTTACAATAGAACAAGTGAGAAAATAACACATTACAAGACTATTACCTTACTGTAAGTGTATTGTCCAGTGTTCATTTAGTGTGAAAAGGTAATGAAACAGTCAACATGAAGAGTTATGTTGCATTTAACACATTCTGTTGTTGCTTTCTTGCTGCACTGCCTACAGTTCAGTTGCTTTTTCTTAGATGTTCTTGAGTCGATTGGCAAACTTGAAACATAATGCTCCATTCCGTCATATCTGGAGTCTACTTTGGAGGAACTAGACGGTCGACCTCGAGAAGTAATAACTCTCTTACTGCTTTCCAATATCGCCTTTGCAACACGACGCCTAAATGACAAGTGGTCTAGACTGCCTCCATCCTTCCTGTATAAACTCCAAGCATTTGGTTCAGCAGCGTCAATTAGATGGGCAATAATGGGAAAATACCATTTTTTCCCTCTTATAGACGTTCTATAGAGAGAAATATTTTGATCTGCACGATCAATTCCTCCCATATACTTATTGTAACTATGTATTACGTTTGGCTGTGATACCTGAATATTTTTCTTCATTTGTCTTGAAAATCTTGCAACTTTGTGCAGGGCTGGATAGTGTCAAAGTTAGTGGCTAATGATACAACACTATTATCATGCCACCTTACTACTGAAACTCCTGCATCTTTATCAGAGAGACCTTCAAAGTATCCTCTGCTTTCTTTTTTCACAGCTTCAGGTGGAGACAAATTGCATGACTTATCTATACGATTCCCTCGAATAGTTCCTGTTGCTTGTATTCCTCTTCTTTTAGATCTATCAATAGATCCATACTCGTAAACAGATTATCAAAAAAGAGTCTGTATGGCACTCTGGGGAGAAGCTGATCAGCATATGTCATGACAACCCCGTATCCCATTCCCTTTTCCTCATATTTTCACTGCAGGTGCCAGCTCCTTGGTAGGGTTCTAACCAAATTAGATATCCGTTACTGGTACCGCCACACCAGAACTTATAACCGAATCTTATCGGTTTGCCTGAAACAAGATAGAATATTATTAGAAGAGCATGTACGAGATACAAACATATGAGCTAGAAAATAAAAGTTTATACAATTACTTTACCTCGAATAAATTGCTTGCATCCATGGCGACCATAGTAGGGAACCATGCTCTCATCAATTGAATGATTTGCTCATGTGGTGCATAGTTCTTGAAGCGATCGTTTATCTCTTTCAACAGTGGGCGGACTTTTGCGAAACGATCATTTTTATCTAAGTCATCGTTATGCAGACATGAAAATTAGAGAAAATGAAATCAAATTTGTCTCGGGACATGGCATTAGAGACCAGTTCATTGTAGCTATCCTGTTCATTTTGCCAATACATTCTCTTCTTGGAACAATGACATAAACCCATCAAGAGTAGAATTCCAATGAATGTAGTTACATGTTGTTCAGTACATTCTCCTATTTTATTCCTCTTGATGCGTATTCATTTGTAAATTTAGTTATCATTGCAATAACATCCTTGTCAAAAAATGTTGTGAAATATTCCAGTGGAGTCTTTGACCTGTTCTCAGGAACATCATACATAAGTGGCCACTCCGTCTGTACAATTGGCAGATCATTGTTTTTCCAAGTTCTATTGGCTCTCTTACGTACTCCAGATGTAGAAGCTACGCAGCGACGCTTTAGGGCACGAGAAGATTCAGAAACTCTCCGACTCCCAGACTCTGACTCTAGTGTTATTGAAACAGAAGATGTATTATTTGTCAAATTAGTAATGTCCTGACTTACTTCCACACAGCTATTCAACTGACTAGCAGGTAAATTATCAATATTTGGGGTCAATCTTCGGGGCCAGAAATCTGCATCCGTTAAGTCATCATTGGCGTTTAAAAGGGGGCATTAATGTAACATCTACTCCAGATTCAGGTATTATTTATCATCACAAGTATCTAATATGTCAAGCAAATCGTTCAAAGTAATTGGTTTTCTGAAAAAAGAAAAAAAATACAAATTGATATCACATTATCCTGACATCCTTCTGGAAGGATTTGAAAAATCAATGCCAATAATTAGCAAAATAATTTGCATGAGTGTTATTTTAAATTGCAGGCAAGTACAATGCACATTTATGAGTCCATATTACAAATCAGAAAAAAAAATTGTAAAGACATTGAGGAAATATGCTTACCCTTCTATACGCAAGTCAGTCAATTCTGCCATCATCTTCTTACAACAACATTCACTGCAATATATTCGTTCACAGGTTCAGTAAAAACTTATGGTTCTTACATTGTTGCAATGTACAAACATTTTGAAACAGAATATTAAAAGTTGACAACAATGAAATAAATAGCTACATTGTTGTGACACGAAATTCCCCTTGACGTTTGCAATCCTTCTAGAAGGATGTTAGGATTATCTGGGTTAAATAAATAAAACATCATATGAAAGCATAAATTCAGAACTGATAAAACTAACTCCTTTCCAAGGATGAGACTTGACAAGTAAAATAAAAAAAAGTTTTCTTTGTGACATGTAAAATATGCATAAAACATGCATAATTAATATAAAAAATGTAAATTAGATAAAAAACTTCCAACAACCCATATGTTTTCTTCAATACTATTTTACATAATATTTAAGAATTTGAACTGGGTTCTTGCTGATATAAAATTTCAAATTCATGCTTACAAGGTGATGTTATTGAATGTGTAGGCTAAAATATGTATGGTTTAGGAGAGCACATGAGAACTGACCATAAAGTTACTGAGTCACCAAATCAAATGAAACAATGCATAACGTTTACAAGCTTTTAGAATCAAGTAGAAATTAAATTAATACTATTACAGGCTAGAACCTTCTTCCTGAGAACTATAAAATAAAAACTAAACACTACTCAAATATTTAAAAATACAATAGGAAGTAACATTAAAAGGTTTGTTTAATAATTAAAACATTTTGTCTGTTCATTCAGTTTGTAATTGCTGATGATGGGGTAAAGAAGCACTGAAACATATGTTTGACAAAAACAACTCTAAGAGGTAAGAATGAACAGACAAAATGTTTTAATTACTACTCAAATACTTTAGTTCTTTAGCAGAATGTAACAAAACCTAATATTCTTCTTTCAATGGTGAGGTAAATATTTTATAATAATAATGAATTGCTGTGACAGACCACTTCACAATGTATACGTAGAACTTAATTTTGTTCATGTGAGAGTTGACAAAAATAATTGTGCTAAATGCTGTTTCTGTAAAGCTTTTATTAACACTTAAGAGCCCAACATGTGGTACTGCTACCACAGTGATTTAAAACTTGGTCTAGACATGGTATTGCTATCACAGCCACCATATGCAGTTCAACATATAACTATTTTAATTATATTTGAGCTGTGTATTTTGACTCACCTCATATTTCTTGATTTTTATGCAGACTAGTTTCGTCGCTTCTGTGCGGACATTCTCGATGTATTACAACTGTTGCCTTGCAGTTGTCCTTCCTGCAAGTGTGATTTCTGCTCCCTCTGTTGGCTGACGATGAACTCTCAAATCAATTTTTTTTTCTCTTTCATCGAGAATTTCAAAATTCATGGGTTTTCTTGTTATTCTTTCAAATGTAAATTTTCTCCCAAATTGTAATTCCTTTGATTTTTCTAACTGTTTAGTAATTTGTCTTAGTTCCAATTCTGTGTTTTTTTGACTATACATGTTCAGATATTGCAGATTTTTCAATATCTCCATTTTTAACATTTCTAAAGTGTTCTTTCAATCTCATAGTGTTATTTCCTACATATATTTAATTACTATTTTAATTTGGACTAAGTGATTTAAGTTATCATGGAATCCTTCATTGTATACAAGAATTTACTAAATGTAGTTTTAGTGGATTAATTCAGAGAACAATATCTTACCTGTGTTTGTGTTGCATAACCTAATAAAAAAACACGCTTTCTTTGTTTTTACAACTACCCTTATATTGACCTTATATTTATTACTTCTTCCTGTCAAAAACCAGTTCTGGAATTTGTCACTAACAAGTTCACATTTTACAATGAGGATGAAAAAAGTAAATAGCTTTCTTTTTTATGTTTTTATTTAAATTAATATTTTCCAATCCTGGATAGAATCTAAATTAAGAAGAAAATTAATACTTAACTGGGATTCAAGGTTCAGAGTTCAAATCCTGGTTCAAGAGTTAATATTTCTTTCTTAAATTAGATTCTATCCAGAAATGGAAAATGCTAATTCAAATAAAACATTAAAAATACGAAGCTTTACCGCTAAAATGTTATGACACAAATCCATTGTATACTTATGCTATAAGTTGCAATGGGGCTGCATTTGAACATGCAGCTTATGTGGGCATTTCAAGGTGAAAGTCCACGAGGTTAAAAGAAAGAGATATAGGAAAGACATAAATCAACCCTTTGGCCTCGAATACTCTAATACCATCAGGGTCGAAGAATACAAGAGATCAGGCAAGGGAGACTGGATAGAAACGTAAATAGAGGGATCTGGTACTAGAAAAAGAAGAAATACCATATCGGTTAAAGATAAAAGTAAGGAGGAAAACACAAGTAAATGAAAGCAATGTTTTGCTCAGCTTGGGCACATTGTAATCGCCATCCACATATCCCCTAGATAGGGGATCCCTGAGGGTAAAAAGTCATGTATAAATTCTCAATAAAAACACTTCTAAATAGAAGACATCAGTTGGTGTGATGGTAGCGACAGCTATCAGCCTTTGGACAAACGAGAATTGCATAAGTGGAAAGAAATGTTAATGTTGTATCGTCGTTTGAATGTATAGCACACTTGGGCAGAGAACGAGAGATCCAGGGTTCAAATCCCAATTCAAGCGTTAATTTTTCTTCCTTAACTTATGGTAAATAGCTGTATAATTTTCTTTAGAACTAGGTCATCATACCAGGCCATGTACGAAGTTTGTTCCTGGCTGAAACCACATACAGACAAAGAAATCAGAGAGGTAATTTATGATTCTGATAGTTTTGAATTAGAAGAACTTACAGAATTTGAAGAGGACTGTACCACAAGTTAGACTACTGCACAAACTGATGCTCCAGAATTCACTCTACCTCCACAGACACAAGAAAAGAGAGGACAAACACAACTTAATTTTCAAGGTAATGATAACAAATTAGGTTGGAGATAGGACATAGAGATGCCTGAAAAACCTCAAATCTTACAGCAGAAACCACAGCTCTTGATTATTTTAGTTTATTTTTTAGTGAACAGGCTTTCAAAAATATAACTGTAGAAACGAAGTCAAAAATATAATTGTAGAAACAAACCGATTTACAGCTTAACAAATAAGTATAAAAATACATGCTAGTCCATTGAAGAAAATTATTTTTCCATTTATTTGACCTTGCTCTTCTCAATGCGTATCTCCTCATGCCTAAGCAGATAACAATAAAATCTCCCTAAATGTGTTCCTGCAAAAAGTTGTAGAGGGTCTAGTAGCAAGAGTTGGCACACATCTGATAGAACAATCTAGGCAGAATTTTGGAGGACAATTTGTATGCAGAACCATTTTCCTTATAGAGTACTTGCTACAATAGTAAAGCTGAGGTAACATCACAGCGAATATGCAAAGTTTGCACCGATAAAAGTGAAGAAAGACAATATAGGCAAATCAGCATGCTTCTAAAAATATCACACATCAAACCACTGTGAATGAGAGATAGGACTATGGGGTGTGTAAATAAATATATATACATAAATAACTAACTCACCGGCACTATCGAACCCATAGGTTCATGGCAGCATGGATATAAGCTCTCCACACATCCCTATCCTGAGCTAATGTTTTCCAATCATCACCTGTATAATCTACTTCCCTCAAATCATAGTCAATGTTATTCTCCCACCTCATTCTTGGTCTACCAACTGAGCATTTTCTCTCTGGTCTTCCTACAAGAAGCTTCCATGCATGTCTTTCATTTCCCATTCGTGCCACATGTCCTGCCCATCGCAGTCTACGAGACTTAGCTGTTCTTATTATATCTGGTTTCCTATAAAGACCATGTAGTACACTGTTATGTACTTTTCTCCATTCACCTATCTGTTCATCTCTCTTTGGTCCAAAAATTTTCCTAAGATCTTTATTCTCAAATACTCGTAATCTTCTTTCCTCCCTTAAAGTAAGAGTCCATGTTTCGCATCCGTATAACTGGTAGAATAATAGTTTTATATATTTTCAGTAAGTCCCGCGCCGTAGCCGAGCGGTTAAGGTAGGAAGCCTTGGCGCAGAGCTACGGGACTTGAGCTGGTTCGAGTCTCCATGGGGGAAGAAATTTTCTCATGGTATTTCGGCCAGTATGGGACTGGTGCCCACCCAGCATCGTGAGGCAATTGGGTAGCTACAATAAGTAGCGGCTCCAGTTGAGGAACCAGCTATAACGGCTGGGGGACTCGACATGCTAACCACATGTCACCTTACACTGGCTGTTGATCATCTACCTCTGTGATTGACACATGTGGATGTGAAGGGCCAGCAGCCGGCTGGTAAAAGGGCAACCGCTGAAAAGTGGAAAGACCCTCAATCAATCGGAATATATTTTCAGTTTGTTTTTTGAAAGGAGTTGGGACGTCAAGAGTCTCTGCAGTGCATAATAGCACGCATTCCCAGAATTTAGCCTATGTTTAATTTCTTTGTGCATCTCATTCCTATTTGTGATTATTGTTCCTAGGTATTTGAATGCAGCCACTTCCTCAAAATTTCCCTAATTTGTCAATAGCTGTCCATTTCCAGTATATAATGTATTACTATGTGTGACCACACCTCCATAAAATTGGAATCTTCAACTCTCCAAATTGTATCATGTGCCAAGACAATAACAGTACCATGAACAAAGATCATCTAGCTAACTGTGAGGCTCTGAAGATGTCACCTACAAGAACTCTGGCAGGACTCTATTGGGAAGCAAGAGAGCAAATGGAACACATCCAAAGCTAATGGGCATTAGATTATTACTACTACTACTATGTGTGACCATATATTCAGTTTTATTAAGTATCTGAAAACTGTTTGCTTACACACACCCTACTCTTTGTGCCATTTAGATACATTCGTATAATAATAATTAAATGAATCGTGATATCTTCTTACTTCATACTTCTATGTTTTTTTAAACACAGCACTGCAGTATCGGCGACACGTTGTCGTCATCATCAGCTGTTTTCACGATTCAAAAAAAAAAAAATTCCCAAATTTAATATGTAAACATTCGTATAAGTCTAAGTAAATCTTAAGAATTCCGAACTTCAGCAGGTTACTATATAAGTTTTCCTTCTTAATTGAATCATATGCCTTTTTGAAGTCTGTGTATAGTTGATGTACAGGTCAGCATTCTATCTCCAAAATTATTATACAAGGTGTTACCGAAATGAGTGCAGATTTTTCGTGTGATGGTAGGGAACATACATACAAAAATTTTAACACAATGAACCATGGATCGGAAATTCATTGTTGTGGGTCTACAGAATGAAACAGCATTTAAAACTGTTGAACATTTGCAAAGATAGAAACAATGGTTTCAAAAGCATTTGGCGATAGGGAATTACAACGTATATAAGAGAAAAATTTGCGTCTAGATCGTAACTCGCCTCGGTAGCTCAGTTGGTAGAGCACTTGGCCCAGAAAGCCAAGGGTCCCGGGTTCGAGTCCCGGTCTAGGCGAAAATTTTTCTCTTCAAATATAATTTATCTTTCATGGAGAAATGTTAAATCAATAATAAAAACATAATTAGAAGCCTTACTAGCTTTATAAAGTAATGTTAAATTCCCTATAAATGTCTTCTTAACTAAGAAGCCGCCATTTGCAAAGATAGAAACAATGGTTTCAAAAGCATTTGGCGATAGGGAATTACAACGTATATAAGAGAAAAATTTGCGTCTAGATCATAACTCGCCTCGGTAGTTCAGTTGGTAGAGCACTTGGCCCGGAAAGCCAAGGGTCCCGGGTTCGAGTCCCGGTCTAGGCGAAAATTTTTCTCTTCAAATATAATTTATCTTTCATGGAGAAATGTTAAATCAATAATAAAAACATCATAGAAGCCTTACTAGCTTTATAAAGTAATGTTAAATTCCCTATAAATGTCTTCTTAACTAAGAAGCCGCCATTTGCAAAGATAGAAACAATGGTTTCAAAAGCATTTGGCGATAGGGAATTACAACGTATATAAGAGAAAAATTTGCGTCTAGATCGTAACTCGCCTCGGTAGCTCAGTTGGTAGAGCACTTGGCCCGGAAAGCCAAGGGTCCCGGGTTCGAGTCCCGGTCTAGGCGAAAAATTTTCTCTTCAAATATAATTTAACATTGTTGTTTATTTATTTATTTTAAGAAAAATTGAAGGTATTACATGTTATTTTACAGTAATTGTTGGAAATGGCGACCACTGACTTGGATGTACAGCTCCCCGCGTCTCACCTTGGACTGATGGAATTCTAAGAAGCATATCTGGATGCTCCCTGATTTCCACAGCCGCTGCCACGATCCTTGCTACAAGCTCTGGAGCTGTGCATCCAGATCAATGGTCGACATTGGCAACAATTACTGTAAAATAACATGTAATACCTCCCATTTTTCTTAGAATTAATACATAAACAACAATGTTTAGGTAGAATTTTTTACCACTCACCTCATATTATTCTTATTTTTCTTATTTGACTATAAACTAGTTTCGGAACATAGTTTCTGTTCCATCCTCAGTATTGTGACGACCATTGTTCTGTCATCTTGAAAGGTCGTCCTTCGCTCCTTCCATTGGCAGACTGAAAAACCTTGAAACCAGGTCATTCTATATAAAAGTTTCAGGTTTCAATCACATGTTCATCAGGAAAACTGTCAAGAAAACAATAACAACAAACAACAAAAAATTTTGGAAAACAAATTACTAAAACTAGAAAAAGAATAAACACTATGAAATAATCAGTAATCTGGATATTGAAATTTGTTACATATCAAACTGTCTAAAAGATTAGGAAACATCATGTGGGAAAACCTAGAAAATAATTTTTTCACTTTTTTTAACATAACCATGAAAAAGAAAATTGAGAAACAAAAGAAAAAGATAAATAATTTGTTAAATAAATCAAGGGAAAGGGAAAGGAAGAATACATCAAATAAAATCAAACATCAGAATAAAAAAATGCAACATAAATAAAACCAGTCTGGAAAAGCTGACGATAAAACAGAATTGTTTTGAAACATGTTCAAGAACAAATCAACATTAATATTGAGGTAAGATGTTCAGACTAAAAATAATATAATTCAATCACATAGCTCACAAAGAAGCAGTTTTCAATAGTCTGACACATAGATTAGTGAACATACCCATGAACGAAGAAAATTATGAAAAAGGAAAAGAACACATAATCAACGTAGCAAGGAAAAATGGTTTTGCAGAAAGAATGATACTCAAGAAAATAATCAAGTTCAAAAGACAAAAATTTATTAATCAAAGCACTCTTCTAAAAGTAAAAGAAGAAAATGTAAAATTCAGAAAATTCACATATCATCTATTAAAACACCACAAGTTTCAAACAATTTTTTTAAAGATTTCAACATACGGTTAGCACCCAAAAATGACTACAGCATCAACAGATTGATTAGACCTAATAAAAATGAGAAAATAATAGAAGAAAACAAAACAGGGATTTATCAGATTAAATGTGAGAAATTCTACATAGGAAAAACTAAGAGAAATTTGAAAACAAGAGTGAAAAAACATCTCAGGAATGTCAAGAAAGGGGAAGTAGAAAAATCTGCAGTGGCTGCCCATGCATGGTCTGAAAAACATCTTATCGAGAAAGAAGCTAAATTATTAAAACAAATAGAAAAACCAAAAGGACTTACTGTTTGAGAAAAGATCTACATTGAAAAAAGAGCGAAAAGAAGAAATTGATGAACTTTGAATTTCCCAGAGAGAATGACCTGGTTTCGAGGTTTTTCAGTCTGCCAATGGAAGGAGCGAAGGACAGCTCTTCAAGACAACAGAACAATGGTCGTGACGATACTGAGGATGGAACAGAAACTATGTTTTGAAACTAGTTTATAGTCAAAAATAAGAAGAACAATATGAGGTGAGTGAAAAAAAATTCTACCTAAATGAATATACCTCATAGTGTGAATTCCTCCTAAAATAAGTAAACAACAATGTGTTCAACAATTTTAAATGCTGTTTTATTCTGTAGACCCACGACAATGCATTTCCGACCCAAGGTTCATTGTGTTAAAATACTTGTATGGATGTTCCCTACCACCACACAAAAAATCTGCACTCATTTCGGTAACATCCTGTGGATTGAACTTTTATAGGAAAAATCACTATGAGGTTTAATTTAACCCTGGACTGCATATGGGGTGCGCCTGCACCCCATCCTTTTTTTAACATTGTTATATTTAACTTAATTTATGTTGTAAGGAATTTCCGTTATGTGTATTTTCCTTTACCCTCATGTTCTTGGAATTTATAGCCTTATTGTTCAGTTCCTGTTATTCTCTTACTTCAGGCGAAGTGTAAGGAGTGTGACCGCACCCCGTATGTATTAGTGTCTGCATTTTTCTGTTAGAGTGAACTTGTGTTTCTAGTATTTCTAGGTAGTATAAAAGTTTTATTTTGTGTTAGGCAATAGTATATAGTCAATTAAATATCAGATTTTTTATATCAGTGTGTTGAAATGACATTTCCAGAAAATAGTCCCTCCTTTGGCAATAAAATAAGAGTTGCTTTACTCGAGATAGAAAGTGAAGATGATTCTGATCTCGACTTCTCTTCTGAGACCGAGGACAATGTAGAAATACATTCAGATGTTGAAAGTGAAATGAGTGCAGGGGAAATGCACAGCCTCAGTGTTCAAATTTTATTTTAGATGAAAATGGATACAAATGGAGCGCAGAAGCTGCTAAACATTGAGGTCGTGCAGCTTCAAAAAATATTGTTCTAAGATTTCCTGGCTGCAAAGGGAATTGAAACAGAACTCCAAGCATGGACACTTCTATTCAGTAATGACATAATTGACAAAATCATTAACTATACTAATCATAAAATAAGATTACAGAGGCAAAATTATTCAGATTCAGTGAATTATTGCCAGGATTTGTGCTATAATTGGACTATTGTATATAGCAGGGACCAACAAACAAGCTGGCCTAAATACAACTGAAATGTAGTCTTACTATAGCTCTCCCATATACTGCGCTATGATGGGAGAAACTAGATTTAGATTCCTCATAAACTGTTTGAGGTTTGATGACAAAGCAGTGAGAAATCGAGAGAACAAATTTGTACCTATAAGAGAAAATAAGGGATATTTTTATTCTCAAATTGTGCTAAAGTTGTACACACCACAATGCATATTGTACTGTTAGTTGAGCAGTTGGTGGGGTTTAGAGGGAAAATGTCCATTTCGAGTCTACATTGCTTCAAAACCAAATTAAAAATAATTATCATGTGTGACAGGAGGAAATTTTATATGATAAATTCAGTATCGATGGGGACAGCAAAGAAAAGTTCCAATGACCCTTTACCTATATAAAATGTCTGGGATGTAAGTGTACCAATTCACGGAACGGGGCTAGAACCATGAACAATTGGTTTCATTTTTTTTTTTTCAGTAAATACCACTCGCAGACACGAATGTTGAAGGAACATAAATTGACCATTGTTGGCACCCTAAGACAAAATGAGCGTGAGATACCAAATCATTCCTTCCAAATAGAAATAAATAAGTACAGTCGTCGCAGTTTGCATTCTCCAACAATAAAGTATGGAAAGTGTAAACAAAAAAACAGTGGAAAAGTGGAACCAAAAAACCCTGAAATAATTGATTTCTACAACCCTACAAAGGGAGGGGTTGATACTTTCAATCAAACTTGCCCATAACTATAGGCCTACAGTTGCTCACAAGACACATTGATGGCCTCTAAGATATTTCTATGGGATGCTGGATGAGGCAAGATTTTACTAATGAACTCTAATCACCAAATAATTGCAAAAAGAATATCAGATAATTGTTCCTGAAATCGTTAAGCCTGTCACTTGCAGAACCACATATAAAGAGGAGACTGGGAAATGCAATTAGTCTAGAATTGAGAAATGTGATTGACAAAGTTCTGCAACCCAACAGCAAGAGGAAAGCAGCATTTGGCAGCCAATCGTCTGAAGTTAAAGTAAAACTCCAAAACAAGGAAGATGTTTCCTATGTCCTCGAAGTAAGGAAAAAAAAAAGTGAAAACTATGTGTTCAAAATGTGCAAAACCTGATTGTCCTGAACAAAAATCTGAAATTTGTAATATGTGTGTTTGAAATGTAAAACTTATTTTTTCTTCTTTTTTTTTTTTCTCCAGAATATGAGTGCAGTTAAATTTTATTTTATTTTTCGTTGTTATGTGTTAAGCTGAAACTGAAGTACTGTGAGTTCCATTGCAGTTTCTAAGTAGATAATTTTATTACTTTAAATTACTGTGCATTGGTTATTAGCTGTGTAAATACATTTTTATTTCTATGATGCAATTAATTAATTAGTTACCTTTGGTGGAGATAAACACTGTCTAAAAGAACACAAACATAGAAAATGTGCAAATTTATAGATTAGGTGCAGTTAAATCACATTATAATTCTGCGGGGTGTGCGCGCACCCCGTATGCAGTAATGGTTGGATGAATGCGTATGCAGTCCAGGGTTAAGATTTAAATTAAAATTCTTTATGCCTCACCTCATATTCAGCATTCTAATTAAACTGGTTTCGAAACCTAGGTGGTCTCATCTTCAGTAATATCTTGACCAATGTTATGTCAATCAGTAAAACTGTAAATTTGATTTACTAAAAGTACAAAAGGAATAAACAATAAAAGAATAAAAAATCAATTGAATCGTGAATTCTTCTTACCTCATATATCTATGTTATTTAACACAGAACCACGGTATCGAGAGTCATTGCTCCCATCTTCAACTGTCAATTCTACATCATGCCAGTCATTTTCTAAACTGCCATGAATAACTTTGTAATCAAATTTTGTTCGTCGAGAAACTCAAAATTCATTGATCTAAGATGGTTTTTCTGAATGTATATCTATTCCCAAACTGTTAATTCTAAAGGTTTAGATAGACTTTTAAAACTTTAGCTTTTCTGTTTCAATTCTATGATTCTCTAATAAACTATGTGCTGATTGCTGATTTTTCAATTTCACCATTTTTTTTATACTTCCAAAGTGTTCTTTTGTGCAGGTGTTCCTGAAGATGGGAGTGATGACTCTCGATACCGGAATTCTGTGTTAAATAACATGGATGTATGAGGTAAGATAAATTCACAATTCAATTGATTTGTATTAAGAAAACCTCATAATGTAAAAATTCCCAACATTAATATATGAATAAAAGAATATACAATATCAGTCCCTTGATAATTATATTTTTAGCTAAACTCATTAGCTCTAATAATTAATGCAATTATAAAATTATATAGTAAATTTAATGAGTCTTATGTGGTTGAATAAATTTAAATTACATTTAATAATTACAGTAGGAAGTAACATAATTTGGATCATTTTAATAATTTATTTGAGTCTATCATTTTACCTCATAAATTGTTGCGTTTTTGAGAACATGTTTCAATTTGTCTTCATATTAAAACATGTTCTCAAGAATGAACTAGGTCCTCTTATTTCAGAGAAATAAGGACTTTTATTAAGGAAGAATAATTAATTAACTTCTAATTATTGTCAGAAGATAGGACATAAGAATTAAATGAATCGTGATTTCTTCTTACCTCATATTTCTATGTTTTTTTAAACACAGCACTGCAGTATCAGCGACCCATTGTCACCATCCTCAGCTGTTTAAAAAAAAAAAAAAGAAGTTTAAAAAAACATAGAAGTATGAGGTAAGAAGAAATCACGATTCATTTAATTCTTGTGAATTGAACCTCATAATGTTAAAAATTCCCAAATTTAATATATAGAAGTAGGACATGTTTATACTTGAATGAAATGAGATGAAGCCAGAAATTCATTAGTAGCATAATCAAAATGATACGTTTGACCATAAACAAATTTATATGTGATTAATAAAATTCCAGTACTAGGTGATTAATGCTAGGTATCGACCTCATCCTTTACTATTGTGGTCAAACACACTAGTAAACAGAATACAATGAAATGGTAAGCTCTTATACAATAGAGGAAAAGTGTGCAGTTCTCTTTGTAAAAAGGAATTACAAGACTGTGCCATTATTAACATGCAATAACAATGACTAAATCCAAAACTGTGTACAAAGTGCTCGGCAGCAGCGAACAAACGGCCGGGTTTTCCAAACTAAGCTAGGAGGAAGAGTTCCCCCAAAGCAATTTAACTAAACATGCCTACGCTACACGGGAGGTTCCTTTGGTGGAACGAGAGGTGCTGACAAACAAAATTCATTCTAATAAAGATAACTCTCAGTTTGGACAACCCTGCAAATTGATGTAGGGACATAAATAATTTAAAGGGGGGATATGACCTCAAACGCCCGAGTTTAACACCCCAACGACCGCCCTCAAGAAGGAAATAGCAAATCAAGTAGATTGTAACATCTAACATTTTTGTGAGAGGTTGAAGGCCCTAGGTGGGAGGAAGAATTACTGAGTTGCCCAGAGGAAATAAAAAATACATTCCTGACGAAAATTTAAGACACAAGGGGGTGTGCCAGCAACAAGGGCGCTTCATCTAAGTTTCGGCACTATCAGTTAGAGCGCACTTTATATATTAGTGATAGAATTTGTCGGTAGAGACAAATTTACTTGAGTTAGTGAAAGCCCACATGACGGACATAAGATTATTTTAGGCCCTCAGATTATAGGGATTTATTAAAGTCAAGAAGTTATGCACAAGGAACAGATAACATCAGCATTTTAATGCTAAATAAAATCATTGACATTATACTACCCACAGTGACTCATATTTTTAATGCTTCCCTTATAACTTCTATCTTCCCTACTGTATGGAAACAGTCTAGAGTTCGGCCTATACCAAAAATAAGTACACCTACTAACTGTAATGACTACCGACCGATTAGCATCCTTCCGACATTATCTAAAGCCCTGGAACATATTGTACATAAGCAAATGACTGAATATCTCCAAGAAAATCACATCCTTGATCCTTATCAATCCGGCTTTAGATATGGTCATAGCACAACCACAGCTTTGCTAAAAATTACTGAAGATATTCGTGAAGCCGTGGACAGACGTCAATTGACTCCTTTAACCTTACTTGACTTCAGCAAAGCTTTTGAACACAGTAGACCACGACTTACTTATGATAAAGCTCAAGCACCTACACTTGTCTGACAGCGCTGTATCCTGGTTCGACTCATACCTGCACGGTCGTCAACAATACGTTTCATTAAACTCTAGATCTTCGTCTTGGCGCAACGTGCCAGCTGGAGTCCCCCAGGGCAGTGTTCTCGGACCTCTTTTTCTCAATCTACATAAATGACTGCCAACTGTACTAAAGCACTGCCGTTATCACCTCTACGCTGATGATCTCCAAATTTACCTACATTCACCTCCTCATTCTCTCTATAACAGCTTGACAAAAATGAATGACGATCTCATATCCATCTTTAACTGGTCTTCAAGTATCGGTCTAAATCTAAATCCTAACAAGTCACAAGTAATTCTAATGGGACAACAAAGACTGCTTACAACCTTTGACATATCTACACTACCAAACATTACTATAAATAATATAATTATCCCTTATTCTTCTTCAGTAATAGATCTTGGACTACATCTAGACGCAAATTTAACCTGGCAAACACAAGTGAAACACATATGTAAAAAGACTTTCTCCATCTTACATTATCTTAGACGTTTTAAAGAATTTTCTCCCAGTTTCGTTAAAACAAATCCTTGTGCAGAATCTTGTGTTACCACACCTCGATTATTGTGACATTTATATAATGATCTAAACTATGACTTGTCGCAGAGACTGCAGCGTGTTCATAATGCTTGCGTTCGATTCATTTTCAATATCCGCCATTATGACCATATTTCCGAACACTTTAATAACCTCTCTTGGCTCCGTCTTACTGACAGACGTAAATTGCACTCTCTTTCACTACTTTTCAAGCTTCTGAATTCCTACATCCCTACTTACCTGGCGTCTAGATTTGAGAAGTTATCCTCTTACCACAATATTGACACTAGATCACAAGATAGCAGTCTGCTAACAATTCCTCTTCATAGCACTTCCTCCTATTCTACTTCCTATACAGTAGCCTCGCCCGCTCCTGGAACTCCTTCCTCAAGATATCAGGGGTTGCCGCACACTTGGTACCTTTAAGTCACGCTTATACAGTTACCTGTTGTCTAATAATTAATTTTTCTCTATTTATTTAATTTTATACTATGTCATTAATCTTTCCTGTTTTTTTTATATAATTGTACATATTATATATTTAATGCGTTAAATTTAGAGTAAATCAAAATACATTATAAATATTAATTGTATTGTATTCATAACTTGTAATCGTTTATATATATATATATATATATATTGTAATTTAGATTTAAGACTATTTTTTGTTTGTATTTTTTTTAAACCTGGTTGAGTGGTAGACAAGGCCTTAAGGCCTTAACTCTGCCAGGTAAATAAAGCTATTATTATTATTATTATTATTATTATTATAGATAAATGATAAGTGATAGCGAAAGTATTTAATGCAGGCCGGTAGCATAAAAGTAGACCCGAGTTACACATTGGAGTTATAATAATTACTCAAACACGTGTAGTGACTAATTAATATATGATTCCGGCCAGCTATAGTCTTCAGTGTCGTGTTAAGTCGTCAAATATGACAAAGTGTAAAAATCTGATGATAATAAAAGAAACTTCAAATTCACATCATCACAAGGAGTCTACTGTTTTCTCGAGTGAATATCCTTCCTCACGTGTACCTGAAATAATAACCTTGCTCTACCTAACTACCAAATCTGAACCCACCTACTTCGGTGCACCAAACTGTCCATATATTATATTCTGGACACCCAATCCAACCATCCAGAGTAAAATCCTGTTCCAAGAACACAGCAAATTATGAGGTGAGATGACAGACTCAAAATTAATTATTACATTTACATTATGCATATCAAAACATATAACTAAAAATAAAAATTTGATTTTTCATTTCTGAAAATCAGTTAAATGTTAATGACTCTCTAAAATAATTAGGTGGTATTTCAAATTAATGTGGAAAAATAACGATGACAAATGAAGTATGTGAAACATAATACTTGAAGAGAAAAATTATACGCTCAGACCGGGACTTGAACCCGGGACCCTTACATGGTTCAATGCAATTTTCATTTAGTATCCTCTATTGTAGATCACTAACAAAACTTAAAACGAAATTGTTGCTGTTTTAAAAATCAAAATTAAATACTTTTTATATTAAATTAATGTTGGGAAGTAAACATTATGAGGTATAATCATTAAAATTCATCGGAGAACATATTGTTTAAACAACTCACCTCATAGGATTCATGCTTCCATGATATCGCGATTTCAAACACAGTCGTGTTCATCTTCAGCTATAACTCCAACTGACGAAATTCTTCGGCCGTCAACTATTCTATTGTCGCCATCTTCAGTGCTGCCATCTATGGTTGAATTTATGAACTTCGAAATCAAAGTAATTTCGTTAGGGATATCAAAATTCATTGATCTATTTTTGTTTTTCTGAATGTATATTTTTTCCCAAACTGTCAGTTCCAAAGGTTTCTCTACTTGTTTTAAAAGTTTAGCTTCTCTTCCAATTTTATGATGTTCTAATAAACTATGTGCAGCAATTGCAGATTTTTCAATTTCACAATTTTTAATATTTCTGAAATGAGCTAGCCTTAAACTTTACCCTTCTCATATGTTTGTTTTGCAAAAACCACATACGAATACACTGAAATTTTAAATTACTGAATTACCATCTTCTCAATTTGTTACATTTAAGGCGAATGCTAGCTTTAATAAGATGTTAATTATAACTTTGCACAGAATGATTCGTGAAACAAAAATATTACACAAATAGTTAAAAATGTTTTTTTCATAAAAGACGTATGGATGAAGAAAAAGAAGTTAAAATTTTCATATATTGTTAGGAAGCAAGATGATGATGAAATTTCAACATCGGTTGATGACTGGTCCTTAATCTTTTAAAAGCCAATGTCTGAGATCTTTAAGTAAGAAACCATTAATCAATATTTTATCATAAATGTTTGAAATAAGAAATGAGGCATTATGCTACTATCCTTCGTAATGCATCCTGAAGTTTTTTCCTTGCTACTGCAACTCTCTCTTCCTGTCTTTTTATGTCTTCATCGACAACAGAAACAGCCTGAAAAAAAATTTAAAATCATTATTTTATTATTGAGATGTCAATCAATGGATTGTAACTATACCCCCATTTATGTCTGAATTGATTAATAGTAAAAACTTCCCTAAAATATTTCCAACAAGTGGAATAAATTCTTAACTGAAGTTAGGTTCAATGCAGCCATGGATTTTAAATGCTGCAATATTTAAGCTTCCAGAGTCCACAATTAATGTTTGTTAGTTCCTAGAATGTCTTCAGATCTAGTCAATTCTACTTCATATTTTTTTTATTTTTTCCTCAATTGAAAAGCAAATGTCAGATAGACTGCATGTCAAACAATGGTCTTAATTCTAAGGAATTGAAATGTATAAGAAAAAAAAAATTTGCATTAAAATTTGAGGCCGGAAGCTTAGTGGCAAGAGTATTAGCATATAAAGCTAAAGGTCATTGGTTCGAACCCCATCTATGCATAAATTTTATTTGTCCTTCAGTGAGAAATGTTAAATTTATAATAAAAACATTGAAAGAAGCTCTATTGGCTCCATAACTAATGTTAAAATTCTATAAAAAGTATTTTTAAATAAGAAGCTGCCATTTGTGTGCCGAACAAAAATTCATAAGCCTTTGGCGCTCTCAGGAATTGAAATGTATAAGAGAAAAACTTGCATTTAGATTGGAGGGTAGGATAGCTCAGTGGCAAGAGCATTAGCATATAAAGCTAAAGGTCATGGGTTCAAACCCCAGTCTAGGCATATATTTTTCTCTTCAAATATAATTTATCCTTCAGTGAGAAATGTTAAATTTATAATAAAAATATTTAAATTGGAACTTAATTTTTAAATAACTTATTTACATTTTACCTTAACTTATAATAGATCAGCTGATCAGCATTTTTGTAACAGTTGCAAATTACAGAATGCAACATTAGCATAAATAAAATTTTAAAAAATTTAACATCTGACTTTTTGCATTAATAATAGCAATAAGAAAGAAAAGTATATATTGTGAACTTTTAAACCTTAGCTGTTGGTCAGAATAATTCTCACATACATCTAAAATCAGTTTAAATTAGTACATAATATCAATTATACATAGGGTAAAGTCTGGTAGCCCAGAACATTTTCATTATTTGTTAATTTGGCTTCATTCTTCCACATTGATGTGAGCAATTTTTACATGAACATATACTTTAATAATTGAACAACATTATTACAATCAACAATAATCATTTAAATACTTTTTATAGGGAATAAACATTGACAGTTTTTTTTACTCAATTCTGTATAACATTTGTGGGTGGTAGCTCCAGACACACAAACAAGTAAGGTATTATTATTAGATTGACAATCAATTGAACACAAATGATTTATATACACTTGTCACATACATAATTATCATTTCTGGTACTTTCTAAGTCTATACACCTCCGTGAGCCCATCCCTTACAACTACTACATTGTATCCAGTTTTCAGAAAAGCTTTCTCCACATATGATGCAGTAAGTTTCTTCTTCCTTTTTCTCTTTAAATTTCAATTTTCTTTCCCCTTGCGTAAATTTGCCTCCACCCTTCTGTTTTTTCTGTTGGCTCTTCATTTCTAGTAAATTCTTGAAAGGACTACTCATAAAAATTTCTGCTTGGCCCGCAAGACACTTTCTAGACCCTAACCTTCGCTGACTTGCATCTGGGAGAGGTGAAATTTATTTCAGGATATTTGCGCTACGGGTTTCATTGCTACTTGAAGGGCCAGAAGAACCAAAACCACCCCCACATTCAGCACTAGGGGTTCTGTGACTGGTTGATGGACCAGAACCATCCCCAGGGGTTTCACAACTGGTTCAAGGATCAGAACCATCCCCATGTCCAGGACTAGAGGTTCCACGACTGGTTGAAGGAGCAGCAGGCGCACTAGGGCTTGTTGATGATTGGACGAAATTAGGCCTAATTTCTTCATGTAGATGCATAGCTGCTTATTTGAGAACTTCAGATAGGCCTACATCAGTCATTTCAGCAGGCAAGAAGTCACATTCAGAGAACACATCTCTAGAGATGGATAAATTCCTCATGAGAATTAATTTTTAGCTGTTTCCATTTTACAAGATTTGGTGAATGCTTCATTGACTAATCCAATAATGTCATAATTAATTATCCTTAAGCCTGGATTTCTCCTCATCCATGCTGCACATGCTTGATTAAGCAAGTTTGAATGGCTTCATAAATGTCCTATCCAAAGGCTATAATTTGTGTCGTATGAGGAGTACTCAAAATATGCACATGATTTGACCGTGCATAAAGGATCACTTATATAAGACTATAATAATTGAAGCTATACAAATTTTATATGACAATTGCATGTCTAAAATTAAAATTGGCAGTAAATGTCACATGGTTTTTCGATAAATAAAGTCTTTGTCAAGGTTGTTGTCTATCACCGACTCTGTTTAAAATATATGTATATGAAATATTAAAGAATTGAAGGAGAAAATGTTCAAGCATGGGAATTCCTATTTCAAACAACAAAACTTTATACAACTTACATTTTGTAGATGATCAATTGTTAATTGCACAAGATTATGAAGATTTAGAATATATGACTAGAAAATTAATAGAAGAATATGAAAAATGGGGATTAAATTTGAACAAGAAAAAAACAAAATATTTATCAATTGGTGAACCAAAACAAAATTTAATTTTGGAGACTGGAGAAACAATAAAATCTTGTAGTGAGATCACATATTTAGGAATTAAAATAAATAAAAATGGGAGTTATGAAGAGGAAATAATAAATAGAAATAAGAAAGGAAAATTTGCAATTGCTTGCCTCAATGGAATACTGTGGGATAAAAATATAAGTAATAAAAATAAAATGAATATATATCATACAATTGTTAAAAGCATCATTACTTATGGACCAGAACTTTGGCCATTACAACAACAAAAACAAATAAGTATCTTTTGGCAACGGAAATGGATTTTATACGAAGGGCAGTAAGAAATTTTAAGAAGAGAAAAAATTAGGAACTCAGTTATAAGAGAGAAAATGAAGATTGAAGACACTATTTTAGATTATATTAAAACTCAGCAATTAAGATGGTACGGACATTTCCAGCGAATGGAAGAGGATCGGCTACCAAAATCTGTTTTGGAATGGAAACCTGAGGGAAGACGAGGCAGAGGAAGACCTAAAACCTCCTGGAGTCAGGGAATATGTTTATACATGAAGGAGAAACATCTACAACCAGGAGATTGGATGGACCGACAAAATTGGCTATTAGGAATCGGACGATGTCAAAGACATTAATCAACCGATGATCTATCTATAAAGGATCACTTTACTACTAAGTCTTTATGAGTGCAGTGTTCATCAACTATTAGATGAACAGGGTTTTCTTGTGTTGGACGAACATGCTTCACAAACCCAAATTAAAATAACTTCAGCATCCATCCAACCACGTTGCTGAGCTACTGCAATAGATTCGGGTGGTGAATTTAACATAAGTCAATCATTCATCTTTTTCCTGGCAAATACAAACATTTTCCTGGTAAATACAAACAGAGGCGGGATGAATTGTCCATTTGCACTCATGCAAAACAGGATAGTAACATTCTGACCTCATTCTCCTGATGTAATTTTTCCAACCTGTTTTTTCCCTCTAATGGAAATAACTTTATTGTTGACATGAACACAAGATACACCTGTTTCATCGGCATTAAAATGCATGATGATGGGAAGGAGAATTTCGTCATCAATTCCTCCAACTTGGAGTAGATGCGCATAACTTGTGGTTTATTAAACCCAATGGCTCTCATTAAACTAATAGATTCTGCATTTCTGAGAGATAACTGAGAGTTTTTTTCATGAAACTGTAGTAAAATGCTTTACCAGCACATTGTTTAACTTTGTTAAATCTATGGGGTATTGTTTATTTTATCTTTCACTCACCTCATACTTCATAACTCCTCGCAAACTCAGGGTTTCGTCACATCATTTGTGACATTCTCAATGCTGTGTCACGTTCACAACTGTCGTTCAACGGCCTTCTATCCTGCAGACTGACCTCAGCGCCAACTGGTGGCTTACCAACGAACTTCCAAATCAATCCCCTCTCCTTATAACCGGGTATTTCAAAATTCATACTTGTATTTTCATTCTTGCATATGTAAATTTTTTTCCCAAATTGTGAGTTCCTTCGGTTTTTCCAATTGTTTAAGTAATTTTGTTTTGGTTTCTATTCTATGTTTTTCTGACCAGGCATGTGGGTATATTCATGTTTTCGGCCAGATCATATGCAAGTTTAAGAAATTCCTTCCGAGTAAGCAGCATGAGATGATTATCCAAGTCTCTTATATGTTCATCCAATTCATGCTCCAATTGTTCAGAAAATGTATTATCAAATCTACCCAGTTTTGGCGTCAATGTAAATTCACCACCAAAACTTTTTATTATTCTCATTCTATCATGTAGAGAACTTTTCAGGATTTGAAAACAATTTGCAGCATCTCTAAGAGACATGGTACCTCAAATAACACTTTCTATGGCTTGTTTCATCAAAACTTCATTCCATGACCCTCTTACGGTACTCTGGCCTTTAAATTTTGGCATTCTCAGGATTCAACAATAACCTAAAATACAATAAAAATAATAAAAGCACTGTCCACGGCTACCGTAACTACTAGTGTCTGGCGTTAACGGAACGTTGTCATAAACAAATACACTGCTCAAAACAATTAGAGGAAACTATGAAATATGATAATATTTTTTCATTGGATAAAGGTACAAACATGAAATTAATAAAGTACATTATTTGTGGTTAATTATTTATTTATTGCTCATGTCAGTAAAAACAAATGAATAACGCTGACAATTAACTTTTCAAATAATTCTGCTATATAAGCAATTGAATCTTGTGCTTATTTTTTAAAGTTAAACACTCTTTATATAGAGTTAGTATCGTGTATGGCCTCCACGACATTCAATGACACTTTGGCACCTTCGTGGCATACTCCCAATAAGATTCTGGATTTCCTCTTGCGGGATATTCTCCCATTCCTCTTCAGAGCATCTCCAAGTTGCTGCAGAGTTTGTGGAGCTTGATGTCGGTTCCTGACATTCCTGTCTAGAAGATCCCACAAGTGTTCAATAGGGTTGAGGTCTGGGCTGACCGCTGGCCATTCCATTACCTCAATTTCATTCCTCCTCAGGAAATCCCTGGTGACAGCCGCAGAATGTGCCCTGGCATTATCCTGCATAACAGAAATCCAGGGCCTACTCCAATGGCAGCAGGTACTACATGCTCTTCCAGAATGTGCTCGATATACCGGACAGCATTCAGTCGCTGGCGAACAAGTACAAGGTCCGTACGATTGTTGTACATAACTCCGGCCCACACCATTATGGAACCTCCTCCGAATCTATCAATTTCCTGTACAGCCTCTGCAGAAAATCTTTCTCCTGGCCGTCCCCACACCCTCAATCGACCATCACAACGTGTAAGACGATACCTGGATTCGTCCGAGAAGAGCACAGACTCCCACTGGTTCAGGTTCCAATCACCATGGTTTTCAGCATACATATGTCTTGCTGCCTTATGCCCATTCGTTAAGCGTGGTTTTTTAACGGGCCTTTTTGGACGAATATTCTCTTTCCTTAATCTGTTCCTTATGGTTTGGTCTGAAACCCGGATTCCGGAAGCCATATGACGTTCATTCTGCAGGTCTTTTGCAGTTTTTGTACGCTGTCGAAGAGCAGAAAGAACAACGTATCTGTCATCCTGGGGGCTTGTTTTAAATTTACGGCCCTGGCCACGTCTTTTACAATACTGACCTGTCTCTCTGTGCCTGTTGCGTAACCTGGACACCACAGAAGGAGAAACCCCAAGCTCTCAAGCCACTTGTCGCAGATATTGACCTTGTCGTAAAAGATGTAGAGCATGATACACTTCAAACTCATTTAAATGCCTCATTTTGTCAGAGACTTCAATAAACAAGGCAAAAATCAACATTCGTCACTATAGCAACATCAGGAAGCTTACCAATTAGAAGTGGCCAGTGCCTTCCAAAATAAAAAATTTCTCTATATTTATTATTTGAGGTAATTTCTCTGTATTTAGGCCATGGATCTTTAAAATTTGTATCCAATGACAAAATTAATAATTCAATTTACATATTGTCCAACTTTCAGCATCACAGCTTTAAAAAACAATTACTTATTCAATTTATTACAAGTGTTCCTCTAATTGTTTTGAGCAGTGTATCTTAATATCTCCTAAAACTACTTATTCTCGTGTTATAAATTGAGGTAGATATATTTTTAAAGTATACAGAGTAATTATGATAATATCAAACAGATGTGTTATCTTATGTTCTCAACAATGGACTCCAAATATAACTTGCGTCTATACACTCTGAGCGCCAAATCACAATAACTACACTGCATGTATTGTCTACCAACCTACCAAAATTGAAACATTTGAAAATGTACACTTAGCGACAAAAAGAATGAGCCACTTCAAAAAGCAGAGTTCCAGTTATGGCACACTGCGCATACTCGAAAAGCCATAGCTGAGGTTCATGTTAAATGTTTTAATAATTTTAAATAGTTAAAGAACAGTAAGGAGACATGTTTCTAGATATTTAAGAGTGTTGGACAAATGCAATATTACTCAAATTGCGACATTTTAAGTAAAGTTCAACTCTCGTTCATAGTGTAAAAGTAAACAAGGCAACTAGTATCAGACGTTTGAGTAGTGTAGATCGTTAAACTTCTTACAAGAAGATGAAATGAATGTGAAAGCCAGGGTTCGAATCCTCCGACAATTTTTTTATTCATTTGTATTTTTGCAAAATACATCTTATAATATTTAATTCCTGCCACATAATCTACGTCCACTTTACACTATCTTAAGTATTATTCCTGCCTTTGTAAACTCTAACACTATTTAGCTACCAGTATAAATTTAATTGTGCGTGCAGTACCACGTTTTATTAATAATGCTATAAATTTATGTAATAAAATATAATATAGCTTCATATATTTATGATTTTATTTATTTATTACGTATTAGTGAGGAAAAAGTTTCACTTCAATTAAAATATTTAGTTTATATAAATATGTAAAGGCCATCATAATAATAGCTCATAGATGATGGACAATAATAAAAAAAATTATTATTATTATTATCCATCATCTATAATAATAATAATAATAATATATAATAATAATAATAATAATAATAATAATAATAATAATAATAATAAATAATAATAATAATGGGATGTATCAATTGATGTGAAGAATGTAATTACCTGGGGATCAAAATTAACTCAAAATGTTCCCAAGAAAATGACATAAAATATAGAATTCAAAAAGGCAGATCGGTAATAACAATGTTAAACAGAGTTTTGTAGGATAAGAACATAAGAATAGATACCAAATTAGAAATTTATAAATCCATAATTCGTAGCACGCTAACATACGGTGCAGAAACCCAGCATCTGAATAAAAATTTGACTTTAAAGCTTATGTCTACTGAAATGGATTGTTTCAGACGCTCAACTAGATATTCCAATTATATTATTTTTGGTCTGGACATCTTACCTCAATATTAATGTTGATTTGTTCTTGGACATGTTTCAAAACAATTCTGTTTTATCGTCAGCTTTCCCAGATATTCTAAATTGGAAAAAATCAGAAATACACACCAGATGGCAGTTTGGATAATTACTGGCAAAAGAAAAAATTAACAGTTGTGAAAACAGCTGATGTGGTGACAATGGGTCACTGATACTGCAGTGCTTGTTCAAAAAAACATAGAAGTATGAGGTAAGAAGAAATCATGATTCATTTAATTCTTATGGATCAGAAATACAATCATCAGACAACAAATGAAAGTCCAAAATTCAATATTAGATTTTGAGAGATACAGACAATTAGAATGGTATGGTCATATACGTAGGATGCCTGAGAAAAGATTACCCAGACAAGCTTTGGAATGGATTCCACCTGGAAAAGGAAAGAGAGGTCGACCTAGATTTAAATGGATGAATGATGTAAGAAGAGGTATGAGGGAGCTAGGTCTGGAAGAATTGGAATGAGAAGATAGAGAAGAATGGAGAAAGAAGATGAAAATTTAAAAAGCTTTGGGCATAGGAAGATGTTTTATTATACTGTAAAGCTGTTCATAAATAAATAAATAATAATATTAATAATAAAAATAGTAATACTTCCAAATAGTTAGTATGTTTTTCTTTAAGAATAGATATACAGAATAGAAAGCACGTTAACAATTAAAAAAATTAACCTCACCTGGAATCGAACCTGCGACCTCTTGCATATGATCAAGCCGCTAAGCACTGAGCTACGCTTTCGATGCCTTGTTGCATTTAGAAAGAATACTTTTCAAAGAAATAAGGAAAACATATTGTAGCTCTACTGTGCAATTAGTTTACTCGTGTCAATTGCGCATTAGAACTTGAAATATTTGAGATCAAGAGTCGGTTCATTCTTTTTGTCGCTAAGTGTACAACAAATAGATCCAGTAAGCAGTGACAACAGCTATATATGACCATCTAGCAAGAAAATTAACTAATGTCCGAGGATACCGGCCGTCCGCGGCTACCAGACCCTCCCCTAAGTATATTCAAACAAGTGTTTGACCCTAATACCATAAACCACAGTTACTTGGACCCACTTTCTACATATTTCTGATATATTTTCTCTTAAAACCATAATTATAAAATATTGGTACTTATAACTGTAATTGTTCTTAATCTGTAACATCTATACTTAAACATTTGTGACCGTTATTTCTTTTTTTGCATTTTCTTGATTTAAAAAATAGAAAACAAAAATGGGTTCAAGTAGCCCTTAGGTCGGGTTACTTGAACCAATATTCTAGTTCCCTATGCAATGCATTATAAACCTGTGTTGGGCTCAAATAAGACATAGGACCTTTAAGTAATAACTGGATATGCATTTAAAAATTATTTTATTCGGAAAATTCTTTTAACACAACAATGAAATAATGAAAAAAATAAAGCTGTGAAAAAAAAAATTACAGAAACTAAACCAAGTCTAAACATTGTCTTTGATTGAACGAACAGAAAATAAGCCTCTTTCGATGAGTGTTGGAGGATTATTCTTCTCCTTAATATTGTCCCGTCTATATATAATGTAGAATATTAGACCACTTCCAGAATTTTTTTGGTTTGCTGCAATCAACGACAGCTTCATTGTTGTCTAAACTTGACACTATGCCAGAAAATTCAATATTCTCCAATAGAACTGTTACGAAGTTGCCTTCTTCCAATGTCTGTTTAAGCCTACACTCTTTTGAACCACTGTCTTCTTTTTCCTTCTTGTTTTTTTCACTCAGCTCTTGAAGCGCTATTTCAGCAAAAATGGAAACTGGTCTTTCGGGAGTGCTGGTACTTTTACCAACATCAGAATCCTTTCATCTGGGAAGAACATTTTGAACCTTTTGGACTTAAAGAGGTCTAAAATAGGTGACATCAAGTGGCTGTGTCAGGTGGCTTGAATTTGGAGGCAAGCACACAAATTTGATGATGTTATGTTCACACTATTTCATTTAGACAAAACATTTAGACTCCGGTCGTGGGTTCAAGTAACCCTTATATTCGGTTATCAGTACACCTTGAAGAATGACATAGTTAAGGCCGTTTATAGTTAAACATTTACATAGAAATTATATGAAGTTCTGTTTAAGGTATTAATCTGTAAACTTACTGTTTTCAAAATGTCGATTCTCCATACATTAGACAAAGAAGTTATAATACAAGAAAAACAGCAAACATGTTATGATACGAGGGTCACTACAAAAGTAATGCACAACATTTATTTATAAATTACATTTTCATCCTACAGCTTTCCTATTTTTACAGCGTGTAGATACATACTTTAGTAACATTTCATTTTTCCACATAATCCCCATCCTTTTCAACTGCCTTATGCCACCTTGGAACTAGGGTCTGTATACCCACATGGTTTCAGCCACAGATTGGCAGCTTTCACGAGGGAGTCATCATCTTCAAACCTTGTTCCATGAAGGGATTTCTTCAGTTTACCAAAGAGATGGTAGTCACATGGAGCCCGGTCAGGACTGAAAGGTAGGTGTTTCAATGCTGTTCATCAAGTTTACTAATCTCTTTCGCGATTTGGTGACCAACATGTGGCCATGCATTGTTGTGCAACAGCAAAATATCCTGCTTCTCCCGATGTGGTCGAACACGATGCAATCGAGCTTGAAGTTTCTTCAGAGCTGCCACATATGTGTTTGTCAGCCAAAACCATGTCTCTGCATATTGTCAGGAGTTTGTGCAGTATGGGGTCTGCCACTGTGAGGATTATCCCAAATATTGGCATGCCCTCTTTCAACACATAATCTTCTTGTCCACCGACTAACTGTACTGCGATCGACAGCAGCATCTCCATACACTTTCTTCAACCTCGTGTGGATGTTTCCCATTGTCTCATTCTTACAACAGAGGAATTCTACGATAGCACGTTGTTTCTCATGAATGTCAAGTGCAGCAGCCATTTTGAAAACATGCTATGACAGCGTCATTCACAGGAGTGGATTGAAATATATTTGAACACAAACAGGAAGGATGTATCTATGAACTCCATACATTGCAAAAATGTAGAGTGAAAAAAAAAATAGCGACCCTCTAATTAACATAACCTCCACTAAACTGTAGTAGCAGCTCTTAGAACTATGTGGAGTGTGCCAGAGCCTATAGAGTGCTATTACCTCGTGGATGAACTAAGGACTACATTGAATATTTCAATAAACCAGTATCAGGAATGACCTAAATCAGTAACATACTGTGTTCAAATAACCCCCCAGGGTCCAAAGTAACCCTGATTTACAGTACCTGTTTTGATTTAAGATCTCTAAATAAATAAAACAAAAAACACTGTGAATTAAAATAGTTACAGCCATTATGTCTTACTTTAATAACTACTATTTTTAAATTCTTGTTAAAGTAAATATATAATCCTTCTTGTGCTCATCTTACAATATTATTATTTTTTTTATTTCTGCCATAATACAGAGGATCCAATATGCACTGTAATTAATATCACTCTACTAAATAAATTGACTCAAATGGGAGCATTTACGACTAGTATTCAGGAGCAACTAATTGTAATGTTCTTGTACAGTAAACTCTTGATAATTAGGTAAAAATTATTCAGTTTACAGTAAAATACAAAAGTCAATTTTCTTTTCTTCAATTTTCAACTTACAAAGCTATTGCAAAAATATACATATGTGAATTAAGGTCTCAACACCACTTGCTTCGCACAAATGTGACAAATGGATAGAGGAATTAGTTTACTGTAGGTTATGTCATATGATTTTTTGGAGTTCTGTTTTCAGTTCCTATACAGTAGTTTTTATTATGTACTTAAAGGTGAAGTTGAATAGCACAAAGAAACAAATACTGTACATAGTTTTGACAATAAAACTAAAAACTGACAAATTTGAGAAAGGGTAAGCCGTCTGCAGAATCATGAACAACATTGAGGGTGAATCGGTCAGAAGGGAGAGTGAATACTCTGCATGTAATTCACAGTGTTACCATGCAGTCAATTGATAACATTCAAAGTTAAAAATTGGGAAACACATTATGAGGTTCTTAATTAATAAATTAATGAGTCATTTTAACATCTTACCTCATATTTCATGTTTTATCAAACCGTGTTTGATAACATTGCTGAATTATATGAGCTACATGTCCACCACTATGATCTCGAGGTAGCGTGCTGCCTTGTCATGCAGCGGGCCCGGGTTTAATCCTCAGTCGGGACAAGTTTCCTGGGTGTTTTTCAGGGTTTTTCCTCACCTTTTAAGACAAACGTCAAGAAACTTTAAGGCCCAAATATTTCCCGAACATCATCTGGCCATCATTGTCATCATTAAGTTTAGGGTTAAAACTTCTCCTGGTGCATCATTACCACCACCATTACCTATCATCGGGGCAGCGTAACTCTGCTTTCCAGGTGCCCCAACCTCAGAAATGTCATGCCAGGAGAGAATACCAGAATATCGAAATGACAACATGGTGGCATTGAATAATAAGAAAAATATGAGCTACATGGATTTTGAGTATAATTACATGTGCATTATTGCTGTCAGAAAAATTTGTGTGGCAATTCAAAATAATGTAAACATTCACAACAAACAGCAAAACATCACTGGCTATCTCTATAAATAAAGAAAAATGCAATTTATTGTGTTATGCATACATCATCTTTATAGGAAACCCAGATATAATAGGAACAATTAAGTTTGTAGACTGTGATGGATAGGACATGTGACACAAATGGGAATTAAAAGAGGGGCATGGAAACTTCTGTAGGAAAACCAGAGAGAAAA
The DNA here is from genome assembly GCA_030220185.1 of Diploptera punctata. Lineage (NCBI taxonomy): Eukaryota > Metazoa > Arthropoda > Insecta > Blattodea > Blaberidae > Diploptera > Diploptera punctata. The sequence goes on along the minus strand of JASPKZ010000582.1, from coordinate 4,829 downwards.
CATCCATTAGATAGGCCAAGAATGAGGTGGAGAATAACATTAATCATAATTTGAGGGAGGTAAATTATATAGAGAATGATTGGAAAACATTACATCAGGATAGGGATGTATGGAGAGCTTATGACTGTACAGCCATTAAACTCTGGGCTCTATAGTGCCAATGAGTTGGTTATGCATACTTTTCTTTGATATAAATATTTTGATTATTTGTGCTTTTCGATTTGTCGTGAACCTCCTCCGCTTTATTAGCCTGAAAAATTGGGAGTTAACTGAACTTTTACTTTGTTGTTAAGGCAAATGCTGGGTTTAAAATTCATGAATACAATCCATTTCACCAATATTTATAATTTCATAAAACATTAATATAAAAAAAATTTGCACAAAAATCATTTTCTTAAATGCAAAGAGAGTATCAGCATTTATACAAGGATAAAATTCTACAAATTATCATTGCTTACCTGCATACTGCATAGATATGATAGTGATTCCGGCTCTTTTACACAATTGGATGGCTTTATGCATCAACTGGCTATGTGTCATTTTGTAAGTTCTGAGAAAAATATGTTTTTGCACGATAGTGCATTTTGTCGTACTTACCAGCAATAGCGACCATGATTGAAAGTTCAACTTCCTACATTTTGAAGTTGCCAACCTAAATAACTATACTTTAATATTACATATTACAACCCACGTGCGGGAAGAAAACCACTGCCCTTTATGTATATACAAAAATATATCCAAAAGGTACTGTTAATATACATTATATGAAAGAAATCAGTGCATTTTAAATGAACTGAACTTTATTTGAGACAGTATTGAAACTTGACTTAACAGAAGTTCCCATACTCTTCCCATGCCCCTCTTCTAATTTTAGACTTTTTACCTTTACGTCCAATATTCTTCTTTTTGAGGAAGTTAACTAGTGGAACAAAATCTGCAATATTGATACCTTCTTTTAAATTTATTATCGTCATCAGCATTGAATATTCTGACCACAAACTCACTGGAGACTTTAATGTTTCATTCCTAAGCACAAAATAAGCAACCATACTTTTTTCACTTACACTACAATTGTTCTCCTCCAGCCACTTTCTGAATGAAATGTATGTTTTTTTCATATCTTAATTTAGATTTACCTGGCCCTAAAAAGAACCACACCCAACTTCCCACGCTTCTTCAATACAGTCGTTTTGATTACAATCATTCAAAGTTGCAGCCATTTTAAGAGAGATTGATATCAAGGTCTGCTGTAATCTCAACAATTATTTTTTAGCATATATACATTAGCCAGACTGCTAACATCAGTCAATTGTTTATAATGAATGTAAATATTTCCAATAAAGATTGAAACGTCGACACAATAAATTTATGTTTTGACTGAGATAACGTTTTTTTTTTGTAATTATAATATTAATTACTCTCAGTGAATAATAATTTTTAAAACAACCATGTCTTGAAAATAATCTCACAACAGGAGATTGAAACATCGACATAATAAATTTATGTTTTGACTGAGATAACGTTTATTTTTCTTTGTAATTATAATAAAGATTTTATTATTTTACTATTATTTATTATTTTGAAAACACCACTGCGCAAAAAATAATGTACAATGCACATTTGTGAAGTGTTTTACAGAATCTCGGAAATTAAAAACCTCGCTATCACTCGGGTTTTTAAACATTTTCCTTGATTCTGTAAATACCACTTCCCAACCTCATATTGTAATATACCATTAAAGTTTGACTTAATCTTCACTATTTATTGCAGTGCCAAACTTACAATACTGGATACTGCACATTATTTTCCTTGTTTGCCAGTTATGCATCAACAAGCTAAGAGTGGAAATACTTAGTGCTTAGCTGCAGGATGCAAAATTTAGATTATCTTTTATGAAGATTTGGTTTTAAAGCCATTTGTTCCAAAACATAGAATCTGTGATAGGACTGATGGCATTTACATTTTCCTTTAATCCATCCATAGTAATTCTACCCGAGGGCAGGTCTTTCACTGCAATCATAGGATTTTCATGCTATGCTTTGCAGCTTTACTAGGGAATTGTAGGTGTGGTAGCTTCTCGTTGCTTTCTACACTGGTGAAGGATGATGATGATAATGATAAGGATGATGATGTTGGTCATATGATTTCGGGGACTGTTTGGGCCTTAAAGTTTTCCTGACATTTGTCTTACAGGTGAGGAAAAACCCCGATAAAAACCTCATCCAGAAAAACTGCCCTGACCAGGGATTGAACCTGGACCCGCTGCATGACAAGGCAGCACGCTACCTCGAGACCACAGTGGTGGACATCTTTCCTTTAATAATATGGCTATATTTAAAGATTTGGTGCTAAAAGTGGGAGTGCACTTCTTCATGAGGCAGTATAACAGATGTCATGAAAATCTCGAAAAAAAAGTGCTTAGCCGGTTGATGCGTAACATAATCCAATTAATGAATCTTAAAGTGTACATTTATATTAGTTCTCACCTGTACTAAAGGCTGATCTGGGTTTAAGAATACACCAGGATTCTTTTCCAGAGCAGATCTTGATCCTGTTTGACCAGTGATCGGCTGAGTAGATACATGAAGAGCTGTAGCTACAGACTGCAAGAGAGTTTCTTCACCTACATGAGGCCCTACAGCACGAAGTGCTCTTGGTAATTCCATTGCATCAAATTCAAGTCCATCTAAATCACATGCTCGTAAACCCTCTAATCTCTTCTCCCAGAAAAGCTACAATGTATAAAAACATAGACTCATATACTGCAACTATAATCTACACAAATACTACATTAATATACACAGTGTATTATTACTATGGTTTCAAGGTTTGTAAGCTAAAAAATTGGAAATTCTGGAAGCAAATATAACCATAAATATAGCTAAATATTAATATAATAAATCAAAAATCTAAACTGGGATATGCACATAAATTATATTTGCAAAACTATTTTCTCAATAACTCATTAATTGAATCGCAAGTTGGTCCTGGAGGTCTAGGGATTATCATGCTCACTCCTGGTTCTTAAGTTTGGATGTTTAAACACAACTTGGGCAATGTATTTTCAAGGGAGTAAAAATTCTGAGCTTAATATCTTTCAGAAAGGAAGTAAAGCCATGGATCCTGTATTGTAGATTTACAGTACATAAAAGAAACTTATAGGCAATATGCTACAACCAGAAGGTCGGAGGTTCAAGTCCTGGTGGGGTCAGAATTTTTAAACTGGCCTAAACTTTCTGGCAGCACCATGCTCTGGGATCAACTCAGTATCTAACTGAAATGAGTGTCAGATATATGTTCTGAGGTAAAGGCAATCATCATGCAGAGCTGATAACCCAGCTAACATCTTGTGTCAATCATCTAAAAAGGTAAAAGCTCCCATTTCCACAAGGGCCTTCTAAGGCCTGTACCGGATCATTTTACCTTTAAAAGAATCTTAGCCCTAAAATAAGATGTCTTTGAGTCCAGATTTGAATTACAATGCCAATGATCTTAACAGATTTATCCAAAGCTACTTTCAATCTGTAAGTTTAACAGATACAGTGTATTAAAAGAAAATTTATCAAAGAAAAATATTCAATGTTCATAGCAGTTTGAAAGATGAAACGCAGTGAAATTTAACGTAATGAAAATTGATTTAACCAGAAGGTAATTTCAATCTTAGTTGATTGTAAAGTAATGAAAATGTATACACAGTAATTCAATCGAGTAAATTTATGAAACTTACAATGAATATAACAAAAATATTTTACCTGCTTTGGTTTCTCTTGTTGGCCATGTTTGAAGTCTGTTTTCACTTTGCCTTCTTGGGTTTTGTAAACCGTAACTGGCTGTTTAAAAATAGAAGCTGTTTGCCGTATTGGAGGTACAAGTGATGCATCATTTCTTACTCCTCGGCTGAAAATGTACTTAAGTTATCCTATACTGACTTTGAAGATTCTTCTATTAATTTAAATATTACTGTATTGCACAAATTTTATTAATATATTATCAAAAAACATATTCAGTCTTCAATTTTTAATCATATTGATGTTAAGACAACTACATAAATAGATGGGGGAAAAAAAAGTTGTAATAAGAGATAAACCACACAATTGAAAATATAAAAAGTTGTAAAAAATCATCATATTATTTATAAACAGTACTGTAGAGCAATGAAAGCAATTTTAATTCTGTTTGAATTAAGGTTGTAAAAAATCATACTTTAAACCTCAATATGAATTATTTATTATAATTTGGTAAGCAAGTACTTTAGATGTCTGTTGTTTTTACTTAAAGGTTACATATTAAAATAGTATCATGATCTCAAATTCACATAAATATACTTTTTCATTTATGATCAAACTTTTTTTTTTTGCTGATAGAAATTAAACTAACAGTCACAATTTTATGAAATTTGAGTTGCATGCACACACACACACACACACACACACACACCACTCTTCTTCTTAATCATAATTTGTAGGATTTTCATCCTGTTTATTTCCAAAATCACTCCTCAGAGAAAGACGTATTGGATGTGCATTCACTGTCTATCCATCTCTTGGCCGGTCTTCCTCTTTTTCTTCTTCTGTCCATTGGTCTATCTTCCTTAGCTCTTTTTTGCAAGTTGGTTGTCTTCCATTCTTTCTATATGACCGTTCCAATATTTTTGCCTATCTATAATAAATTTGATTATGTCTTGAATATGACACTTATCCCTAATGTTTGTGTTGTGTTCTTATCAAACATGTTTCCCCTGAATAGTTCTTAAGATCTTCATTTCACATGTGCCTAGTATTTGTTTAGTTTTTATTGTATCAGCCCTAGTTTCTGCTCCATATACAATA
>JASPKZ010000581.1:0-70000 GCA_030220185.1 Diploptera punctata | reverse complement strand
TCTTAGGTGAAGAACACCCGAAAAAAACCTCACCCAGGAGCCTGTTCCGACCGGGAATCGAACCCGGGCCCGCTGCGTGACAAGGCGGTGGACATCGTGTCCTCTTTAACATGGATTTCACTTATGTTTTGATTCGAAATATCTGATAATTAACTTTGTTTTACATGTTTTCTCATTCAGATATAATAATAAAATATCAGACATAACTACTCAATTTCCAATCTTAGTAAGAGTACAATATGAAACATTTTGACGCATCCGAATGTGATGAAATCTGCAACCAACAGTTTGCATGCTGCTGATGACGCAGAAATTCTATAATTATATTACAGTTATGTAATAATGCGTTTAGCCAGAGCAAAATTTTAATGGTTTCCTGTATATGCACCATAATTCAGTTTACTTACCAAGTGTAAAGCAAACATAGAAAACCTATATTTGTAGGATGACTAAGTGGGTTCGTTGAACAGTGTCGAACCAAAATCAACCTTGTTAACCAATGATGAGAGAGCAGTGTAAACTGTAGCCTCATTGGCTATGTGCTTGATTGTGTTGTCAGAGTACACTGCACTCTGGTGAGTGGGTTCCTAACTAGTGATGACCCTATTTTGTCATAATGATTGTTGGATCTAATTATTGGAAGAATAAGACAATTTTATCGATTTCCTTTACTAGGTAGTAAGTGTATTCGGATGATAGGCAAATAGACTAAGGGTATGGGATAATAATAATATTGAATGGGAACTAATCTTCCTAGTGAAGCGTGTTGCCTAGCGATCCGAAAACAAACATGGTGGTAATGGCATCCAACTACTATCTACATTAGATAAGACAAGTAGATAGAGCAAACATATTTACAGTTTGCAACTGCGGAAACGATATACAAACAATTCTCATCTTTTCTCTTGATTAAATTTCATTTTCCTTTACCTTCTGTTTCGTAAACATTGTTTCATTACCAGAATATAAAAGTTAATGTAAAAAAGTTTGGCGTAATGTTTATTACAATTATTAAGTGATCAGAACTGTAATAATAATAATAATAATAATAATAATAATAATAATAATAATAATAATCATTATTATTATTATAGTAATCTTGTAAGCTCTTGTTTCCCTCAACGAGATTTAGGCGCTCTCCCCCTACAGGGAAGAAGTTGAACCATACTAATTTAGTTACACTTGTTTTCGTATAGATGTCATTGGAGTGGCCCGTGGTCAGCGATCCGTCTCATAGTGACATCTAGGAAAACAAGGTACTACTAGGACGGGAGAATTCGGTAAATTTTGCGTAGAGGCCTTTTATTCAGGCTTAAGGATCTTTTACGAGCCTGAAAATCTTCAGACTCGGGACCCAAGGTTTAAAGTCCCTCCGGAGGACTTGCTCCTTGGATTTTTCCATCCTAAAAAATCCATCGACCCCGGCTGGGTTTGAACCCACGACCTTCGGGACCAGAGACAAGGAGCATAACTACTAGTCCGCCGCGGCCGATGTAATAAATAATAATAATAATAATAATAATACTAATAATAATAATGATTATGATGATAATGATAATAAATAATAATCATCATTGTCATCATCGAATAGACCCTAAACACCATTTAGCCATCATATTGATCCTATCATATTGACCTTGTTTAATATGAATATGTAACTATGGTATGTCTTGACTTAAATGTTCGAGCTGTCCCGGAGGTACCCGGCATTCAGCAGATTCCTCATTGTTGGGGCTCTCCATATCCTTGTGTGGTCAAAATAGTATTAGGCCTATCTGCTCCAAATTTTAAAAATTGAGCAGACCCCTCATTCTTGGAGGCTCTCCATGTACTTGGTGTGGTCAAAAAAGTACGATCTGCTCCAAATTTTAAAAATCGTCTACCGACAGATCGTGTCACTGTATGGACAGAGTGGTAGGCCCATGTGATAATAAAACAACTAAATAGGAGAGGTTAAACTATGAATAAGAAGGAAGAATAGTAATTTAATTATACAGGGACCACAATTTAATACGTACATAAAAGTTATATAGATACGCGTCAGTGTAATATTCAAACCAATTTTAAAGCAAATATGAAGTTAGATTTATATAAATAGACTCTAACATCAGCCAACCCCAAATTTCCTGTGATAGGAAGTGGAGATAGTATATAATGTGGAGCGACGAGATGTCCTATGTAGAGGTACATTAGACAAGATATTATGATGTGATTGTTGAAGTAGTAGTAGCTTTGTCCCACGTTGTGGTGACATTTTGAAGAAGCAATTCTCTTCATGACCGATGTTGTAACATTTTGAAGACGGATTTGTGTCCCGAAAAAGGATTACTGGTTCAGGTTAGGTTTAATTTTCGGTAGAGCCGGATCCTCTCCTTAGGGTCTGAAGTTGGTACACTGAATAGGAAAACACTTCAAAATTACTAAAAAAATGTTTCTTGTAGAAATAATTGTAAATTTATTCACTTCTTAAAGTTCCAAGTAGATCAAGTAGGTATTATTATTACTCACCGTCAATTAAAATTAAAATTAAATTATTTTCTTGAATCAATTATTCTTCTTTTATTAAATATTACATTTTATCAGGAGAGCTCTTCTTGCTTCTATCTTTGTTGAAAGTTGTATGCAGAATGACTAGTGTAATTCTTTTATAATTTTAAGACCATTATTACATCACATGGTGGTAATTTTAAATTACATTGGTTAGTAGTGCTTCAAATATAAGGTTTAAATTGATTTATTAAATACGAAAGTTGTCCCGCGCCGTAGCCGAGCGGTTAAGGTAGGAAACCTTGGCGCAGAGCTACGGGACTTGCGCTGGTTCGAGTCTCCATGGGGGAAGAAATTTTCTCATGGTATTTCGGCCAGTATGGGACCGGTGCCCACCCAGCATCGTGAGGCAATTGGGTAGCTACAATAAGTAGCGGCTCCAGGTTGAGGAATCAGCTATAACGGCTGGGGGACTCGACATGCTAACCATATGTCACCCCTACACTGGCTGTTGATCATCTACCTCTGTGATTGACACATGTGGATGTGAAGGGCCAGCAGCCGGCTGGTAAAAGGGCAACCGCTGAAAAGTGGAAAGACCCTCAATCGGAAATACGAAAGTTAATTGTTTTAACATCCAATCAGAGTTTAGTTTATTTTCATTTAAGAATATGAAGTTAGGCAGGTGTTATTACATTTATAATAGAAGGATTTATAATTTTGACATCAATGACTTAAAACAATTTTTAAAAGCATTATTTACAAAAACTGTTATGTAATACAATTTCTTTAATTGTTACTGAGACATTTTTATTCAACAATAACTATCAATCAATTATTTAGATGATTTTATTTATTTAAGTTATATTTAAATATTACAAGAATTTCAAAATTCAAAATTATTAATGTTAACTTTCATATTTATTATAATATTAAAATTCTGCTTTATTGTGTGTTTAAATTATAGTTGGAAATAAAAACTAGAAATATGAGGGTAAATAATTTGGAGTCAAATTATAAAGAAAATTTAATTCATTTTAATGTTTACTTAGAATGTAATAAGGGCAAATAATATGTTTAATATATTGTTTTGACGATTAACATAATTCTATAAAATGTATTAATATTTAATTGCTTAGGTGATTAGAACATTAAAAAATATTTATTTTTGTCTAGTTTAAACTCTCATCTTATAGGTACTTTCACGTGCTACATGCCACCCGAGGCCTTACAGTGGCACTACCTGTAGGGTGAGGGATTTTAACTATGGGTCACATACATAATTTTTTTGATCACACAAGGACATGGAGGGCTTCCCTAAATGAGTGATCAGTCAATTCAGGGCATCCTCCGAGAGAACACAATGTTGAGACGAAATTCACCATTCACACACACATCCATACTAAACATGGCAAATATAATAATGATTATCATGATGACCAAATTATATTAGGGTACCATTTTGACCTTAAAGTTTCAAGATATTTGTCTTACAGGTGAGGAAAATCCCCGAAATAAACCTTGCCTAGAAAATTTGTTCAGGTGATCGAACCCGGGCCCGTTCGTGACATGGCAGCACATTACCACGAGAACAATAAAACAGAATATGTTTGATAGTTTTTATGCTTGTGTGATGAGAATGATTAAAAATTACCAATGATCTTATTAGAGGGCTTTAGGATACCCTTGATTTAATAAGAGGTTAAGGCTCCAACCTTTCCAGAAAATCGGCACGATATGGCGGCCGGGTTGTCCAGTTCTACGTAACAAGTGTCATTAGTCCCAAAATGTATATCTGACACTCCTTTATGTTAGAGACTGAGTCTACCCAAGGCTATCAGAAGGTTTTTATAGGAGTTTAAAAATTGTGACCCGATCGGAAATCGAATTCGGCTTGTAACATGTAACCAATCACACTATACTACCCATTAAAAATAATTTATAAATAATTATTATTTATTATGCTTAGGTGGTTGAATAATTATTCAAGGAAAAAGGCTTTAAACACACAAAAATCAATTTTTATCATTATTGGATTGTAATTAGAAAAAATAAAAAAAATTCAACGGAATAATTCAAGAAAAAATACTAGTAAACAAGCAAAAATAACATATTTTTATTATGCTCGTATTATAACAAAGAAGTATTAAAAAAAATATAAAACAGATTTAAAAAATACTATAAAAATGATATATAACGAAAATTATGTTTTATTATGGTTAGATTATAATAATTAGAAGAATTAAAAAAAATAGTATGAAACGGAATAATTAAAGAAAAAGACTACTAAAAACTATGATGATCCTGAAAAAGATTTTTGGGCTGTAAGGCCGTGGTCGTGAGGCTTTTAGTTCCCCGACGTCAATACACTACTAAAAACTACTATAGGCCTACATTATTTTATTAGCTTAAGTTATAATTAGAACAATTAAATAATAGTGCTTTATTTTAACTGGCAGAGTTAAGGCCATAAGGCCTTCTCTTCCACTCAACCAGCGAATAGTAAAATTATTCAAAAGTTACATATTTATTACAATTTTAGGATGTTACTAAAATATAAACTAAACAAAAGACAATGATGATGTGATCTAATAGTAGCTAATACTAACAAAAACATCATGTATAATAAAATTAAAATAATATAACACAAAATAAAGTAAGTAAAGCTTCCTAGATTATTATTTTTAGTAGTAGTAGTAGTAGTAGTAGGACTTTGTTAGACAAAAAGTAAGATATTTACAATATTATTTACAAATATGGGTCGCACGGGCAGTAAGCCGTACGTGCTGTTGACAGTCCGTTACAATAAAGTAATAATTGGTACTAGTGTAAAGAAAAATAAACAACAAAAACAGCAATAACATTACAATTACATAAAGAAAACACAATAATAATATTACAATTAAATAATAACACAATAGCATTATACACTAAAAACATTAACATTACAAATACATAAAGAAAACACAATAATATTACAATTAAGTAATAACACAATAGCATTATACACTAAAAAAACATTAACATTACAATTACATAAAGAAAACACATTAATATTACAATTAAATAATAACACAACAGCATTATACACTAATTACTTTATATATAATTGTTAATAATTAATGGTATTGCATTTTGATAACATATATTTATTCATGAATGAGTGTTGTCCTTATTTTTCGCGTTTTGTCCAGAAATTTACCGAGGTTATCCAATTTTCTGGATTTACCAATAACTCGTAGCATGCCAATCTTTCCCGATTTGAATTTAGAAATCTTTCCGGTAATAACTGACGTCTCCAATATTCTAAATCATTACATTTTCCTAATATATGTATCTCATCTTCAAAGTTCCCGCACATTGGACATATTCGCATATCGTGATCGTCGCTAATTTTTAGAAATTTCCATGCCCCTAGCCTAAACCAAGCAAGCCCTGATCTCTCCTTAAATCCTAGGTTGAGTATATAAGATTCTTTTCCCCAGACGTGTTTACAAAATGCTGAATATAGTTGTTATGCAGTTAATGTTTCCATTGTGTGGAACTTAAGATATCAGTTAATTTGGATTTAAATAATGATAGCGATTGACATGACTGGGAAGCGAGTTACATGTTCTAGTCATTATGTTACATTACACCGTTCTGCAGGATTTTATTTTTGAAATAAATGAACTTTTCTGAATCACAATTTCACACTGATTGCAAAATGAAATCCATTTTCGCGTAACACGTAAGATTGTTTTACAATTCAAAATGTTTATATTTTGAATATTTTTCGTAATGCACGTACTGTAGTAATATTACAGAGTGCTTATCGTTTGTTAGAAAGGCCCAACAGTTTACAATTTCAACTTTATTACTTAAAATGTGAAATGATATAACTATTATTATGATTATATTTTACATTATGTTTATATTTATTAAAATCTACTAACTATATTCGCCCTAGGTCCACAGAAAAATTACGAGTATTCCTTTTAAATTGAAGAGGGGTTAAGATATAAATTATTCTTGGAGATGTTTATCTATCTGCATTCCCCTTATCTATAAACAAGAAGTTGTAATATTTAGTGTCTCAGGCCATAAAAATGTATTGAAGGAAATATTTACTCTTAGAGATTGCTATTAAAACAGTGTATTAGAGAACTGACAGAAGGTCCCTGTATATATCGAAGTGCAATCCAGCTTATTGTGCTAAAGAAAATCTTTCTGAGATAATAAACCTATCCCATTTTAAGTTGTTTCGAAATTGGAGATCTGTTTTGCGCTGTTCGTTGTCGTGTAAATGTGAAGTGTGTGAGTTCTCATTTTTCTGCGAGAGTGCAACACAATAGCTTTGTTTCTTAGAAATGACGAAACGTGGTTGTGTAAATGATCCAAATCTGTATTGCTATATATATGTGGATCATATACATTATAAAGACAGAACGTAACTGCTTTTGTAGAGAAAACTTGCTTTTAATATTTTGGCATTAAGTTAGGAAATCAGGATAAATCGTGGTGCCCTCACAAAAGTGTGTCGTAGTTGTGTTGCAGAGTTGAGGAGTTGGAAATATCGAAAAAAGAAGTCATTGCCTTTTGGTATCCCTATGGTTTGGAGGGAACCTACAAATCATAGAGACGATTGCTATTTTGCACAGTTAAGGTAGCGGGATATAGGACCTAATGCTAAAAACAAGAAAGATATTGTATATCCTAACATTCCCTCTGCCATTCAACCCGTACCTCATGGTCCTGATACTCCGTTTCCCTTACACCCTGAATCAGATACATTGCCGTCTGCATCCAGTAGCACTGAAACTGAACCTCTAGTGGATGATGAACCATTTAATTCTGATCATGATAAATGGTTTAAACAAAGTGAGCTTAATGGTTTAGTGAGGAATTTAAATTTGCCTAAAGAATCAACAGAACTCTGGTTAAAATAAAATAAAATATTGGCTGAGGGTACATATTTTTCATGTTACAGGCATCGTGAGAAGGAATATGTTCCTTTTTTTGCCGAAGAAGAAAATTTAGTGTATAGCCAATACATCCCCGCTGTCTTAAAATTTTATAACATAAACTATAATTCCAAAGAGTGGAGGTTTTCCATAGATTCTTCTCTAAAAAGTCTACAAGGTGTTTTGCTTCATAATGGAAACATTCATCCTTCCATTCCTGTGGCCCCACTCTTTTGTTTTAAAGGAGACATATGAAAATGTACCAGTACTCCTCCGGAACTATCAGGATTCGACCCGGAGATCCTAGTCGCGTGCGCTAACCATGCATATACCGAGATGGTATTTGTATACATAACTTGCATTGTGGTCGAAATAAGCTAAAGTCACTTTTTGTCCATATTAACAACGATTTATTGTAAAAGATACCATAATAATTGAACATAACTATAAATAAGTGTTAAATTCTTACAGCCAAAAAGTGGTCATGCTAATCCTGTGACATATATCTAAGGGACTAACTTATTTCGATATAAAGATTTAGTATCGGTGAGATAATGCTTAACCTGCTCATCTTTGGTTCAGAGATTCGCCGGTTCGGTTTTTTCAGATCTTCCTTCAGAAGAGAACTAAAGGCGTAGTTCCAGGTATTAGATTTACGGCACGTAAAGAACCTCAAACCTGAAATTAGAGGCATCTAAGCAAACATTTCTGCTCCTTTCACATCCAGATTTGAATTGCAATGATTGTGACCCGAATTATTAAAACCATTGTTAAATAAAAATGCCACAAACTATGTCCATCGAGAGATTTAGTTTGAAGACTTACGAGTGGAAACGTGGGCGGATTGTGTCGTAACTCTCTCGCGATCTCCCGCTACTTTTATCTACGCATTTATTAACTTCATTTGTTCACGCCTATGCTAATAATGGCCTAATATTCATTCTGTTTTTAGGGAAGTAAGTTGAATTTACCTGATAGGCCTTGATATCCATTGACAATGGAATATAATAGCTTAACTTACTTCCATAAGGAAGAAAAGTAATTGACTTATAATGTAATAATGTTACCTGTTTCAAATTTTATTGAGTAATACGATACAATTTTATTGTATCACACTTATTTCTCACTTTGGTAATTCAAATTTATAGCGATTGAACCGTTCTTACAATTCAGGGTTTAGGGCAGTAACATCATAAGCCACATTCTGTTAAGAAATGACATTTATTACAGTGATAGCAAATAATTGTATTGAAATATCCATAAAATCATTTGTAAGTGCGCCAGTGATGAGTTAAAACATATAGACACACAATGCATTAACTACAATACTGCCCAATTAGTGTTTTATATATATTTTTGAAAAGTAAAAATCCTTAATATGTGGCTTATCATGTTATTGCCCTAAGACCTTCAATTCTTAACATTAGCCACAACATTTGGTTGATTTTCATTAGTATTTTTCTTATTTATTTCAATATGTCTCTCAAAGAAACATATTTTAAACACTCTATATACTTTTTAATATCTATTTTTAGACTTTTCTGGATATAGAAAATGAACCGCAGCATTCGCCTCTTCGTCTAGATCACGATCATAAGTTACTAACTAACTCACTGGCACTATCGAACCCGTAGGTTCATGGCTGCGCGGACATAAGCTCTCCATACATCCCTACCCTGAGTTAATGTTTTCCAGTCATTTCCTGTATAATCTACTTCTTCAAATCATGGTTCATGTTATTCTCCCATCTAATTCTTGGTCTACCAACTGGTCGTTTCCCTCTGGTTTTCCTACAAGAAGCCTCCTTGCACGTCTTTCATTCCCCCCATTCATGCAACATGTCCTGACCATCGAAGTCTACGAGACTTAACTGTTCTTATTATATCTGGCTTATTATAAAGACTACGTAGTTCACTGTTTTGTAAGTATTGTCCATTCACCTGTCTGTTCATCTCTCTTTGGTCCAAAATTTTTCCTAAGAACTTTATTCTCAAATACTCGTAATCTCCCTACCTCCCTCAAAGTAAGAGTTCACGTTTCGCACCATATAATATAACTGGTAGAATGTAAGTTTTATATATTTTCAGTTTAACGGTTTTTGAAAGGAGTTGGGACGTCAAGAGTCTCTGTAATGCATAATAGCACGCATTTCCAGAATTGAACCTATGTTTAATTTCTTGTGCATCTCATTCCTATTTGTGATTATATTGTTCCTAGGTATTTTAATTCAGCCACTTCCTCAAAATTTCCTCATTTGTCATTAGCTGTTCATTTCCAATATATAATAGGCTATATTTTTTCTATGTTTGACCAAATATTTAGTTTTATTGATGTTTCCTTCCAGTCACCAGTTCGGTATAGAGTGGTGTGCGTGTTTTGGTCTTTATTTCTAGTTAATATGCAGTCTGAAATTGTTATTTAAAATGTCTGTCGACTAATTCAGACAAGAATAACCAATTACAGTTGTTTTATCAACATTCCCTTGCTATCAAACAATTTAACTCTTCAAACCAAGATATATATTCACATGAAATATAAAAATTAATCATAATTATTAGTATAGGAGTGAACAAATTATATACGCAATTCGGGAAGTAAGTACATTACTATCATTTGCTAGCCCTCGATAAAGTTCGGGCTCAAACACGTCCTTGACTAGTTATGTACTACAGTATTTACTTCCCTTGTTGCGTAATAACTATTAATAAACTGCGTAAATTAAGCGAATTTATAGTACGATTTTATTGATTTGCGGAATATATCATTCTTTTGTTAATTAAATCGAAAAAAAAAATTATGGATTCGCTAGAGCGATTTTTAATTTACATTTCTCAGATTAACCTGTAAATCCAATTGCCGGATATTGTTGAGTCTTTGAAGGATCATCAGAGTCAAAATGTGCTAATTGTTCAGTATGTAACTTCTTCATATAAAATACTTAAAATAGTTTTATACTCGTATGATGAAATAATATAAATGATTGGTAAATGCTGGCTACGTTATTACATTTTGGACATTTATTTTACTTTAAAATATTTTCAACATTTGCCTTTGAGCAATAGTCATACTCTTGGTAAAAGAAGAAATTTCTCCAGAATTTGAAGCAATTAAAGCTTGCAAAACTAATTTTATATACATAAAGGAAATAAGCTTACATTTACTATGAAAGGAGGGAAGGTATCTACGTAGTTACAGTAGTTGAAAATTTAAAAGAAATGCAGTTTGGAGCGGTTGGCATATTAATGGGTGTAATAATTACCGAGAAGGGAAATTAAATTGACAACGTATCTTATACATATAAGATATCTTATACATATAAGATACGTTCGTAAATTCATGACAATTCATATTTTTTCTCTGTCTTCTTTTTTTAATTATAATGTTAATTAAAACAGTTTGAACATTTCTGACTGTATTTATACTTATTTTATATGACATACAAATTCATATTTATGCCATTTTCCTAGATTCGGTCATATTCCGATATAATTTGTAGTTTAAGTTCATATTATGGTCTTATTTTGAAAAAAATCTTTTATATTTCCATAAAAAGAATTGTATATAAAACAAAGAATTTAAATTTAAATATGCGAATAAAAATTAAATTTACTTATAATACTTGCGAGAAACACTTGACATTTAGGTTTGGCCGTACTGTAATTTAAACATGGCTGCCAACAAAGAAAAACAGCAGTTTCCTTTTTAGCCCTTAAGCGGTCAGCGTATGCCAGCCTATTATCTTTAGTGATGATCGGCTTTCGAGTAGAACTTTCCCTCCATTTCTTACGTATAACACATACTTTTGAAAATAAGATATCAAGGTTTTGGACTCTGTCCTCCGTGTTTCAACAGGTAAAAATTCCTCTTCGAGAACTTGAAGCTGCATGTGGTATACTGTAATGTTGGCATTAAATAAGAGTAAACAATGGTATATACACTAACCTACAACTAATTATCAAAAATCTATATTTATCTCCTCCTTAAAAGTCTAATTACAATTCTTTTGTTGGAATATGAGAAGTAATTTTGGAATAAATATAATTCACTAGCGGTGAAGTGAGTGCATAGGAGTAAGGTGTGCTGTCTCTAATGAAGAGACACTACAAAAAAAGAATAATATATAATTTAGCATGCAATATTATATAATACATTTATATGTTCGGTTACATTTTATCATTTTGAGGTCATATTTACCTATTTTCAGCTATAATAATTTCTGTTACCAACTTCGTTATATTATTAAAATTCAAAGCTTTACGAAGACATGCTTCATCTTCAGGAATTTTCTTGATACTGAAATTGTTTATATATTTTATACAGATAAATATATAAATCGTTTCAGTATCAAAAAATTACTGAAGATGAAACATGTCTTCGAAATGCTTTCAATTTTAATAATATAATTAAGATTATAACAGAAATTATTATAGTTGAGGACGACTGTGTTATATAAGGTACAAACATTTTTATAATTGAAAATATTTTTCAGGTATATTTGCATGCATATTTCACATTTTTGTTGGTCATAAATATCCGAACCCTACTTATAAGATACTTTGGTTTAATTTATTTAATATATATATATATATATATAATATATATATATATATAAATGGGCGTGAGTCTATCTGTCCTTTATGGACTCAAAAATTACTTGACAGATTTGAAATGGGTTTTCTCCATCATTTAGATACTTTTTCTGGGACAATTAACATAAATAACATATTACCGTACGTACTATGTGGCCGGAGCAAAAAAAAAGTGAGAAGCACGAAAAAGAAGTCGCCTTTTTGGACGCTTTAATGACTTACGAAGCTTGAATCATAACAAATACCCTGCACCAAATTAATGTACAAAGAACTGAATATCTAAAAAGCATATGTCTACCTTTTACAGATAACTCAAAATAACCATTTTTGTCTTCAGCTCATTGATGCCTAGAAGATCGGGATAAGTAGATTCCCGGGCAACGCCGGGTAATCAGCATGGTGTATTTAAAATTAATTACGTCAAACATTTATAATTATTTTTCATTTTACTTATTAAACTAAATATAAAAGCACGTTTAGTTTATTTAGGCATAGCAGAGCAAGTCGGGGGTTTTACTAGTTTTTAATAGAGCCATCGCTGTGGTCTCGAGTAGCATCGCTGGTTCGATCTCCTGTTGGGACAAGTTTATGGGCGATGGATTTTTTCGGGATTTTTACTCAACTATAAGACAAATATCAGGAAGGTTTAAGGCCCAAACGGTCCCCGAACATTATCTAGCCATCATAATAATCATCATCATCATATTCGCCATACTAATGTATGTGTAAATGGCGAGTTTCATCTTACCATTGCGTTGTCTCGGTGGAGGCCCTGACATTGAGATAAGACCTCATTCGGGGAGGTCCTACATGTCCATTTGTGATAAAAAATGATGGATGTGATCCATAGTTAAATATCCCTCTCCCGACAGGTCGTGTCACTGTAAGACCCGGGTGGGATTTGGTACGTAAGAGTACCTTTAAGGGGAGAGATTAAACTGCATCAATTGAAACATGAAAATAAAACAATAGAAAACTAATGAGTAGTAATAACTTAAATTTATGTCGAATTATAAAATAGGCCTATATAATAAGTTACAGTTTTACATGATTTTGTTTTCTCTGCCGTACGACACACTTAAATAACTGGTTCGAGAAATTAGCGTATCGCTAATTTAAGGGCTAAGAAAACAAAGATATCAACGTTATGGCCATAATGTTATATCTATAGTCATTTCATTAGGACAATGCATCCCGATCAACCTTTCCCGTTTTATATGAAATGCATTTACTAAGCTTATTTGCAAAATATGTAAAATATCGACCGCTAGAACAATTTTTAAATTTTAGCTTCAGGTGAACCCCCACTCCTAATGATCCAATTTTACTAATTAAGGAACTCGACCTTCGTTTTCTTAATTCATTGATATGTGCCGAGTTAAGTTCCGAAAAAAAACACTAATTTGCGTCCGCTAGAACATTACCGACACACACACACACACACTTATATATATATCCACTGCTATGGTCCAGAGGTAGCGTGCTACCTTGTCACGCAGCGGTCCCGGGTTCGATTCCCGGTCGGGAGAGGCTCCTGGCCGAGGTTTTCTCGAGGGGTTTTCCTCGCCTATAAGACAAATTTCAGGAAACGTAGGGCCAAATGGTCCCCAAAAATCATCCGGCCATCATCATCATCATTATCATTATCATCATTATTCTTCACCGGTGTGGAAAGCAACGGGAAGCTACCACATCCATAATTCCCTAGTAGAGCTGTAAAGCATAGCATGAAAATGCTATGATTGCAGAGAAAGACCTGCCCTCGGGCAGAATTACTGTATATATATATATATATATATATATATATATATGTGTGTGTGTGTGTGTGTGTGTGTGTGTGTGAATGTGACATGAAAATAAGTATAAATGCCTGAACCGGGATTTGAATTCGAGACCTCTAATTTTAAACGTTAGTAAGCTATAACTCCACTAAGGCTCGTAGTGCAAATATTGATTTTTTTCATATATAAAATTCTCATACATAAGAGGCAGAGGGACAACGCCCATTACCATCTTATAGCTTTCATAACAAGAATGTATTTTTATGACAGTAACGCTTTATAATGTTTATATTATTATTAACATTTGACATCTTGTAATGTAGGCCAAGTGTGACATTAAAAAATAAAATAAATGCCAGAACCGTGATATATATATATATAATGATAAAGAAAGGTTTCTCTGTTTCCCGCGTCACGGATCCAAGGCTGGCCGATGGCCACTGATTCCAACGTCTCAACATAAAGCCACATGCCGTTGGAAAATGTCGGTACCAGTAGTCATTTGGCAACTTTGAATCTGTGTCACAGAAAACCCAATAAACCTTTCATCATTATACTTGTATCCGCGAAAATCTGCAATATATATATATATATAAAGCTGCAAAGCATAGCATGAAAATGCTATGATTGCAGTGAAAGATCTGCCCTCGGGCAGCTTTACTAGGGAATTATGTCCGGTCCTGTGTTGGACACGAGTTGAGGATATTTATTTATATTTTTATTAAGAATAGGGAGTCCGAGTTCAGTAACAAAAAAAAAATGAGACCACCTGAAGCGAAATTAAAAAAAAACTCTCTATCGTAGTAATTTTTTTTTTCGCTACACGAATTGTCATAAAATATGTAGAAGATATTCCCGGAATATCCGCGAAATCGAAACATTAGGAGTGAGGGTTTATCTGATAGCCGACATTTAAAAATCGCTCTCTTGTAGCCGCCAATGAAATTAGCCGGTAACATTTAATTACGAAAAGTAAGATGCAGTTTATTATTCAGTAAATATCAGACAATTAGAAATGCAGGTTAACCAAACGCTGTGGGAATATTTTTATTGCTCTAGAGGCTGAAAGCTTTGTTTATCCCATCGAAACTAGGTATATATGATTTAATTAGCGAAGGAAATACATATTTCGGAAAATCGGCCATTTGGAGTGGTTTACCTGGAAACCAAAAGTTGAAAATTGCTCTAGCGGTCGAAATGTATCTTTTATCACAACAAAATAGGATACGGACGACTTAATACAAATAGGGAGAAATATTCCGTAAACCAGAAAAATCGGACCATACATTTTTTTTGGCAAGAAGTTTGCTTAGTTTAGATAACTTCTGTGCGATGGATTTTTTTAGAAATAAATTAATGAAATATTGCTAAAATAGAAAACAAAAGTTGAAATAAAACATAAAATTGGTACCTGAGATCTCAGTCGTCCTCAACTACATATTGCTGTGAAATATCAAGAAGGCATTTCGGAATATTTGTTCCATTTTCTGCTTGTATAATGGAACATATGTCTCGAATGGCTGTATTGATATTTCACAGCATAATATACGGTAGTTGAGGACGACTGAGATCTCAGTTACCAATTTTATGCTTTTTTTAAATAATAATAATAATAATAATAATAATAATAATAATAATAATAATAATAATAATAATAATAATAATAATAATAATAATAATAATAATAATAATAATAATAATAATAATAATAATAATGTTTTACCAGGAAAATTGCAGAGAACTTGCTAAATATTTTGAGAAACTTCTTAACTGCCCGATACCAATAAACAGATTCCCCCCACAAGAACCTGATCAATCAAATCCAGACTCATCACCACCGGATGAAGAAAAAATTATTATGCAGATTAAAATACTTAAAAACAATAAGGCAGCAGGTGAAGATGGAATTGTGGCAGAACTCCTCAAAGTGGCAGGTCAAAGACCATAAAAGAAATCACAACACTTGTGCAAGAAATGTGGCAAACAGAACACATTCCAGGATTGGAAGACTGCATTAATCCACCCGTTACATAAAAAGGGAGACAGAAGAGATGTGAAGAATTATAAAGGGATTTCATTATTATCAGTCCCATACAAAATTGTATCTCAATGTCTGCTCGACAGAGTGCAACGGCAACTAGAACCGAATATAGGAGAATATCAAGCAGGATTCAGACCAGGCAGATCATGCCCAGAACAAATCCTGCACCTAAACCTAATCCTTAGACACTAGAGAATTTGTAGCAATGATTTAGTGTGTATATTTGTTGACTTTAAAAAAGCTTACGGTTTGGTTGACCGAGAATCACTATTTGAAATATTGAAAGATCAAGGTTTAGACCGTAAAACTCTTGCACTTATTAGACAGACACTAACAGATACAAGGGCTAAAGTTAAATTCATGGGGGAAATTTATGAATCCTTTGAAATTAAGACAGGAGCAAGACAAGGAGATGGGCTTTCTCCACTACTCTTCAATTGTGTTCTTGATAAAGTAATACAAGAATGGCGTAAACAGGAAACAGTTTTTAAATGTAATCAACCAATCATATTAGGAAGAGGAAAATTGAAGATTGATTGCCTAGCATATGCTGATGATCTAGCAATCTTAACCCGTGACTTTGTAACAGCACAAAAACAGATTGAATTATTAAATGATATTGCAGAGAAAGGTGGTCTGCAGATTTCTTTTGAAAAAAAAAAACGGAATATATTTCATGCAATAAACAAGCACCAAAATACCTGGAAACCAAATATGGAAAAATTAAATGAGTTTCACAATTTAAGTATCTTGGTGAAATAATTCAAAAAATGGAATTGAAACTAAAGCCAATAAAAGTAGATGCCAAGAAATGAAAACAGCATTTTGGCTTACTCACAACACTTATAATAAAACATGCATATCTTTACATACAAAATTACGACACTATAACACTGTAATTAAACCAGATCGCCTCTATGGAGCAGAAGCATTAATTTTGAACAGAAAAAAATATATCGAAAATATAGTGAAAAAAGAGTGCAAAATTATAAGAAAAGGTTTAGGTCCACAAGTCATAGGTGAAGCATTTGGACTCAGAAGTAAAAACGAAATAAAAATATATACAGACATTCATAGTGATATTAGAAAACGAAGGATGGCCATATTAAACGAATGAACACAAATAAGCTTACAAAACAGATAATGGAATTCTACGAGAACAGAAATAAAGCTCCAGTGGATACTATGAAATGGATTGATGAAGTCAAAAAGGACTTAAAATTGGCAGGAATTACTAAAGAAGATATCCTAAACAGAGATATATTTAGAATTAAGGTGAATAAGTGGCAAGTTGACCAAGAGGACAAACCGAAGAAAAAAACTGAAACAACTTGGACAGATGATAGAAAACAAGCTCATAGCAAAAGAGTGAAAGAAATTTGGGCTCAAAGGAAACGCCTCTAAGTACTTTGCATAGTCCTACATGGGCTCATCCGCAATAAAAAAAATAATAATGTTGTATTTATTCTGGCAGACTTTAAGGCCATAAGGTCTTCTCTTCCACTCAACCAGTACACATACAAATAAATATTTGACAAATGTAGATATACGCTATACTAATTATAAAGAGTTAAAATATATTACATGTTGCAATGTAAATGTCATGCAGAAACAGCATTTTATACGATAATAACAATAACAATACTTATGATGATGATCATAACAATAATAATAATAATAATAATAATAATAATAATAATAATAATAATAATAATAATAATAATAATAATAGTAATAATAATAATATCTGATAATAATATAAATGATCGTAATAATAATAATATAAATATGATAAATTATAATACAAATATGAGAAAAACCAAGTAATAACCTTATACTGGGTAATGATGAAGTCGAGGTTAGAGCAAATATAGATTTAGATTTCTTTTAAAAAATACCAATGTCCGGCAGCCTCTTATTCGTTGTGGTAGGGACTTCCTGTTGCGAGAAGTGAAAATAGTATATGGCATGGAGTGATGTGATGTCCTATGTTGCGGTATATTAAGCAAGAGCCTATGTTGTGATCTTGTGTTTAAGTTATGGCTTGAGGATAGATACTGGAAACGAGATGATAAATAATTGTGAATTTACATAGTGACCTTAACGATGTTTCGTAATGAAATTTAAATGTAGGCTAAGATGTAAATTCGTCCCCGTCAGTTTTGGAATCTACTTCAGATAATGTAGCATTATCTTACACAAGGAACAAATTATTTAATATTGAGTGGAGAACATATTTTTAATAACTCATCTCACATTTCAAATTTCTTTAAGACCATTTTCAAACGAATTATCGTTCATCTTCATTCATGACTTCAACAGTTGAAATTCTCTGATTGTTGATTTCTCTATGGTTACCTCTAGTGCTGCCATCTTTAAATATGGTAACCATAGATAAAAACAACAATCAGATAATTTAAACTTCTAGTGCTGCCATCTTTAAAGAAGGTAACCATAGAGAAATCAACAATCAGAGAGTTTCAACAGTTGGAGTCATGACTGAAGATGAACGAAAATTAGTTTGAAACCAATGGTCTCAAAGAAATTTGAAATTATATGAGGTGAGTTATTAAAAGTATGTTCTCCACTCAATATTAGTGATATAACCTCGTAATGTTTACTTCTCAACATTAATTTAAATATAACAAATTATTTATTGAGTACATCACTATGTTGTTCATTCTTTATTACTTATTGTTCAATATACAACACTTTATCTTATATATCATATCATGACGGGATATTAATTCATAATTCAATTTGTCATAAAGTTAAGTAAGGAAATTTTTGATGGATGTGATGGAAGCTCATTTTGTGGATATAAATAGCTTGTATCTTTTTCTTCCAAGAAGTGTCCTGTTAGAGAAAGGTCTTTTATTATCCCGTCATCACATAAAGTGTGTTTCCTGGCAAGAAGATGGGTGGGAACAAACTTTAACGACAATTTATGAAGGCAATCAGTTACTGTCTCGATTCTAGCCTAATTTTTAAGCTTTACTAATTAACCGCCAGTTAACGACGCCTTACATAAAACAAACCAATCAACGCATGCGTGATAACATTTAGCCGCGGAGAGGCGCGTCGATCGCTTTTACTGACGTCAAGGGGGAGTGTGGTCTAGCGGAGGGGGTCTCTACTGGATAGTGTAAGTGTTGAGCGGGTAGTATGCACACTTCAGTGTGGTGGGTGATGTACATAAGGGTGGAGACTGCGTAATCTTAATTTTGTGTCTAAAGTGTTGATTGTTGGTCGGGATGCGTTCTTGTAATGAAGTGACTGTAGATATAACAGGATGGCCGTAATGTTGCTATCTCTATTGTTTTTCTTAACTACTTCTCTACTCGGTGAGTATTACGCCCATCAATATGCCAACCACTCCAAACTGCATTTATTTTAAATTTTCATCTTCTGAAACCAGATACTGTTCCTCATTTCATAGTATATGCAAGCTTAATTCATTTATGTTTATGAAGATGTATTTGCAAGCTTTAATTGCCTTTAAATTCTAGAGAAATCTGAGGAGGCGTGGCAACTTTGTTTACCGATTGTGTGATCATTGCTCAATAGTAAATGTTAAAATAGTTTAAATCAGGATAAATACCCAAACAACACAACTAACATTTATTTACTTGTATTATTTCATCTTACAGAATTATTTTTAAGTATTTGAAGGATCATAGCTAAAAACGATCTTAGTAATTAACGTAACATAATCTTAAAACAGTTGTAAAAATTTATGTTAAAACACATTTTTTACAGATGAAGTGAAGGCAAATAATTTGATACATACAGAGAAATGGAATTACGAAATAGTTTTATTAAAAATGTACCATGGCCGTTTTAGCCATGTTCCCTAATTTCTATTATCCTATAAATTTAATTTTATATTATTTAAGTTTATTGAGAATATAATTCAGTTACTCAGGAGAATACTTGCGGTTGTAATGATACCTGTCTTTTTTACAAACAACATGTGTTAGTTCCCGTTCCATTTTTCTGGTATTATTATCCATATTTAATAATTAGTGTAGGACAAAAATAGAGAGAATATTTATAGAGACGAATGTGTTCTTCAGTGGTTATGCACATGCATGCATTTGTTAATATCATAATAAATCCCTGGTTCCCTCTCTTCAGACTCCGCTGCTCTTCTCGTGAGTAACGAACTGTAGTTGAATATATAATTAACTTTAGACATATACAGGTTATAACAGAACTCCACCGAATTTTTAAGGTTATTTTGGAATGTCGGCTGAGTGTTTTGATGTAAGGAGTAAATTTTTACAGAGTAATGTATTGTTGATGTATTAGATAGAGGTAGAATGCTATCATGTATTATTTTTGTCCAAGGCATGATAAAATGTGTTGTGATACTTTATTATTTTAAAGTATATCATAAGATGATTATTAGTTGATTGTTTTAAATCTATCAGAATTTATCTTATTACAGTTGAAAGGGCATGAGTAGCATTATACGTAGATTTCTAAAACATCAAAAGAACATTAATATATCACTGGAGACCATTGGTTTTTTTTGAGAAAACATTCAACATCCTTACAAAACCGAGGACAATTTGTTGGTAAAGTTCTGTTCCAACCTGTGTGACAATAAGAGTAGTATGAATCTTGAGGTCGATCATTCGTTATTACATAGTCTTATAAAATAAGTTATAAGTATGCAATTTTACAAGGCGGTGTTTGTTTTTGCCCGATTTAGGCTATCGCAATTTTATTAATTACTCAAGTTTTCATACTTTGTTGTTAAGTCATTCTTTTGGTGATCATTATTCAATTGAAGTTTTCATTACATACATTTTTTATGTTCTCTTTGATTAATTGAATTATGGAAATTTTTTGTTTGTTTGTAATTTTGAATATTTTAGAAATGCTGCATATATTTATTTCTTCGGACATTACATTTATTCTAATCTAATTACTTCAACCAGAATGATTTCGTAAAATATTCACAAGTTAATATAATAATGTGTTGTAATCCATAATGCATTTTTTTAAAAATATTGTCAAACAAAAAACGTGAGTTGCATTCACATTGAAATATTACTATTCTAAAAGTAAAGAAACGTTCATAATATCAGGTGACCCGAATTAATATAATTTAAGTAATTTTCAATAAATATATTTACTATAGGCCTATTGGTGGACATTCTCGTAATTAAATATTATATTAAAATGAATTAGGCCTAAGTAAAGTTTTTTTAATCAGTTATATATATATATATATATATATATATATATATCCATTCATCCAAAGTAATGCTGCCCGAGGGCAGGTCTTTCACTACAATCATAGCAATTTCATGCTATGTTTTGCAGCTTTACTAGGGAATTATAGGTGTGGTAACTTCCCGTTGCTTTCCTCACAGTTGAAGAATGGTGATGATAATGATAAGGATCACGATGATGGCCGGATGATTTTTGGGGACCGTTGGGCCCTAAGCTTTCTGATATTTTCCCTTACAGGTGAAGAAAAACTCCGAAAAAAAACTCACCCAGGAGCCTGTCCCAACTGGGAATCGAACCCGGGCCCGCAGCACGCTACCTCGAGACCACAGCGGTGGTCCATATACATATCTTTATTTATTCTTTTAGGGCTTCTATTTTGAATGATTATATTTGAAAATTGATTAATAATAATTTTTTTATCTTATTTCAGATTTATTTATTGATATAGCCTATTAAAATAATTTTAAAACAATTTTATTTTAAATGTGGTTTCTGTAAATATTATATACTGAGGACTGAATATAAGGATTGTTATCTGCAAACAGTAATTAATCTGCAAATTTATTTTTATTTAAAAATGTAAATCTACATTTCTTTGCCAATTATGAAGAGTATCTTCAATATATACATTAAAAAGGGAACAGCAAAGCTGACACTCATGACTTATGCCACTATTTAGGGTTATCCTTCCTATTTTTCATTTCAATTCTACCAATATCTTGTTTTCTATATATTCATGTCTTATTGCCGTTATCAAATACAGAATTACGTACTTTTGTTTCATTATATCCAATGATTTATTTATGTTTGCTTTATAAAAAGCCTTTTCAGAATCTATGAATTATATAAAAGCTGGTATATTACATTCTCCATGTTTCGCAAATATGTGATTAATAATAAATATACAATTTAAACAGGATCTGGCTTTCCTGAACCCATTTTGGGCTTCTAGAATTATATTCATCATTATTATATTAACACGAGTTTTTTTAATGTAGATGCATACATTTTATAACAAATCTCCAGAATACTTACGGCTCTAAATTATGTTGGTAGGTCGAAGAAGAGAAAGATACAATTTTTCAATTATAGTTTATGAGACCGATACTAGCCTTAAAGGCTTAACCCACTAATGATCATAATATCTTTCTGCTAAGAATTGTGATTTTTGTCTTGAAATAATTTAATTGAGAATAGAGCTTGTCATAAAATAACTATTCCTGCATAAGAGAGAATTTTGATGCCCATCACCTCATTAAGAGACAAGTGGTAGTTTTGCTTGGATTGTACATCTTTATAGTACAGGGAATTCTTGTATTGTGTTAACATATTCACACCAAGGCAGCGAGTCTATATAATTTTATTGTCCAATATTGGCACAATTTTACGTTTATATATCTTATTTTCCTTTGTGTTCTCGTTTCGTGTATTTTTCCACTCTGCGCGCGATCTTTATTTCACACATATAATGATATTTTCGTCTCTCTCTTTAAAATCCTTGTTATTCTCCTCCTATAACAGAGGATGAGTCTTGATGTGGCCTTATATAGGAAAGTATGGGTGCTTTTGAAGCTTTCATAGTTATGTTAGTAAAGATCTTGGATTTGTTAAATTCCTCTTTTCTTCAGCTTGTATTGTTTTCCTTTTCCTACAATTCTACCTCTTTTAGTCCCCTCAAACTCTTTTCTTTCCTTTTCTTCCTATTTTTTCATACGTCTTGTGCTCCTCTTGTTTTATTCCTTGTCCTCTTCTTCATCTATCTTTTCCTTCAATTTCTTTTCCTCTTACCACATTATCCTCCTTTTATCGTTGTCTCCCTCCTCCTTCTTTTGTTTTCATTTTCTTATAATATTCTTGATCATTTTGTCATTCCTGCTGGACTAGTGTTATGATACCCATCTCTAGTTCAAACCCGTTCGGAGCCGATTCATTTTTTTTAAGGAATTTCATTTTTTTTAAGGAATATATATATATAATAATATATATATATATATATATATATATATATATAGAGAGAGAGAGAGAGAGAGAGAGAGAAGAGAGAGAGAGAGAGAGAGAGAGAGAGAAGTTGACTAAAATTCATTAGTGGCAGTCGGATTTTTAAATGCTCCTCCTGAACAAAATCTGCAAACCGTTTTAAGTCTTGCCTTGAATTGCGACAGTTATAACCTGAGTTATTAAAGAGCATTGTTAAACAAAGTACAGTATTAGGCCTACCAGCACCATCACCACTACTACATATATTAATACTTATACTACTACTACTACTACTGCTACTGCTGCTGCTGCTGCTGCTGCTGCTGCTACTACTACTACTGCTACTACTACTGCTACTACCACTACTATTGCACTGAGCAACAAAAAATATGCTTTTTTGTCTCAGAAAAAAAGTGATTCTGATAGTATTTTGTCTCCTGAATTCAAATATATCGGTTTTTTTTCCATCACGCAAGGGTTCCGAAAGACAGGAATTTATAACTTCAAACATTTTAATATTTTCTACATTCGTAACTCACAATATTCGAACATAAGGGTTAGAATACTTAAATTGCATTAAGTTAGATTTTAGGTTCAATAAATATCGTGTATTTTGTCTGCAACCCGTGATTCCATAATCAAACTGCTTCGCGTTTGTTGGCGCATGGAGCATGATTGGAACACTCACCTAGAAACTAAGAAATTACGATTTTCGGCTATATTTCGCCTGTGGAGCATCCCTCTTCATGGTCCAACAATAATCGGCCAGCATTTTAGGATTCCATTTGCCCTGGTATCTCTTTTCCATAGCTGAAATCTCCTGAGTTAGATCATTTGGTTTTATTTTACAATGGACAAATGGACGAAAAAACGTTTATTAAAAAATAATTATTAAAATACATTAATTGAAATTGAAATAAAAAAAACTGTGTGTGATGGAGAAATTCCTAATACATATTTGAAAACACGATAAAAGCTGCATTAAGTACAACTACTGGTACTCATGAGACAAAAATCATGTTGACCAGTGTTATCATTGCTACTTCTACAATTACCACCACTTCACCCTACTACCACCACCACCACCACCACCACCACCACCACCACTACTACTATTTCTACTACTACCAACACAACCACCACCATTACTACTACTACTACTACCATACTACTATGGTCATTACAATTTCTACTACTACCACCAGCATTACCACTACTACTACCACCCTGGCACTAATACTGTCACCGCTACTACAGATATCACTGTACTATTACTAGCAGTTCTACTAACTAACTCACTGGCACTATCGAACCAATAGGTTCGTGGCCACGCGGACATAAGTTCTCCGTACATCCGTATCTCGAGCTAATGTTTTCCATTCATTCCCTGTATAATCTACTTCCCTCAAATCATAGTTAATGTTATTCTTCCACCTCATTCTTGGTCTATCAACTGGTCGTTTTCCTTCTGGTTTTCCTATAAGAAGCTTCCACGCACGTCTTTCATTTCCCATTCGTGCGACATGTACTGCCCATCGCATTCTGAGATTTAACTGTCATTATATCTGGTTTCCTATAAAGACCATGTAGTTCAGTTATTTACTTTTCTCCATTCACCTGTCTCTTCATCTCTCTTTGATCCAAAAATTTTCCTAAGAACTTTTTTCTCAAATAATCGTAATCTCCTTTCATCCCTTTAAAGTAAGAGTACATGTTTCGCATCCATATAATATAACTGATAGAATAATAGCGTTATATATTTTCAATTTAACGTTTTTTAAAAAATAGTTGTGAAGACAAGAGTCACTGTAATGTATAATAGCACGAATTTGCAGAATTGAGCCTATGTTTAATTTCTTTGTGTATCTCATTTCTATTTGTGATTATTGTTCGTACGTATTTGAATTCAGCAACTCCCTCAAAATTTCCCTCACTTGTCATTAGCTGTCCATTTCCATTATAATATAATGTATTTCTACGCGTGACCATATATTTAGTTTCCTAATTTCATAGTGTTACTCAATAGTGTCTCCTTTAGTATCTCCTCACTATCGGCCAATAGTACCACATCATCAGTATAAACTAAACTAGGCACGCTATTAGAAGACATATGCGGTAAGCCAATCCTGCTTCACTCTTCATGCGCCGTTGTCAGATATCGGTATGTAAGAGTTCCCCTGCCACGGTTACAGCGCTAATTGTACAACAGCGCTCGATTATGATAGGTTAGACGAAATGTACTAGCCACGCAGAGCTCCGCCCGATATGTCTTCTAATAGCCTATGCCTTATAACAGCTTATTAATACCATTGAGTTGTAGGCTTCTTCATCATCTACTGCTACTTGTCACTATCATCATCATTAACACCGCTATTAACATTATCATTAATACTATTAGGCCTATTAACACTACTATTATTACAACTATCACCGGTATCAAAAACTACCACCACTATTACCAATATTGCTATCACTAATTACAACTATCACCGGTATCAAAACTAACATTATTATTACAAATATTCATCATCATCATCATCTGCCTTTCAAGTATTAGGCCCAGTGGCCTGTTACGGTCTCCCGCTATCTCCGAAAAGGTCGACCCACAGATCTTCTGCCTCGAGGAATGTAGTGAAGAATTTGTTTTGGTATTCTGTGACGATCCATGCGCTGAATATGGGCTAGCCAATTGTTTCTATATTCTTGGAGGTATTCAGATATAGGTACGATGTTTAACTCTCTGGCTATTGTTGAATTTCTTTGGTGGTCTAGAAGGCTATAACCTGCAGTTCGTCGCAGAAATTTCATCTCCGTGGCTGTAATATGACTGTCATCCTGAGTTCTGATGGTCCAAGCTTCACTGCCATAACAGATTATGGGTCTAGCGAGAACTTTATAGATTTTCATTCTTGTGTTTCTCTGCACTTTTGATGGTTTAAAAACTTGGTTGATAATTCTTAAAGCTTTACTATAGTTTTGTATTTTAAAGGATATATCATATTCCTCATTATAAGTTAGATTATATCCTAAGTATTTAAATGAATTTACTTGCTCTAATATTGAATTCTGAATACAAATTTTACTTCTTAATGCGGATTTCCCTTGAAAGGCCATAACTTTAGATTTTGTTGTTGATATTTCCATGTTAAATCGTTGGGCTATTATATTAAGATGATGAGTGGAATATTATAATTCATCTTCATTATTGCCGAAAAGAGCCTGATCATCTGCATATAAGAGTGTGTCTTGAGAGAGGAATATTACCATGAACTGTCAATCTACACTGTCTGATGATAGCATTAATGTATACATTAAATAGAAGTGGTGATAGAGGGCATCCTTGTCTGACTCCGCAATTTATTTGTTTCCAATCTGACAATTCTGTACCTATTTGTACTGCTATGATGTTATTTTTATACAGATTAAAAATTGTTTGGATCAGTTGATTTGGTGTTCCATCATCAGTTAAGATATCTAAAAGTTTTTGTCTGTCAACTCGATCAAATGCTTTAATAAAATCTATAAACGCTATATGTAGTATTACAAATATTGCTATCACTAATTACCATAACCACTCTCATCGCTTACTACTACTATCTCTACTTCTACTATTACAACTATTTATTTTAGAACTACTGTTAATATCCTGCATCACAATTACTATTAGCTCCACTATTAGTGTTAGCACCACTGCTAATAGCACAACTATAATTAACTTACTTACTTACTTACTCACTGGCACTATCGAACCCGCAGGTTCATGGCCGCGCGGACATAAGCTCTCCATTCATCCCTATCGTGAGCTAATGCTTTCCAATCATTCCCTGTATAATCTACTTCCCTCAAATCATAGTTAATGTTGTTCTCCCACCTCATTCTTGGTATACCAACTTGGCGTTTTCCTTCTGGCTTTCCTAGAAGAAGTTTCCATGCACGTCTTTCATTCCCCATACGCGCAACATGTCCTGCCCATCGCAGTCTACGACACTTAACTGTTATTATTTTATCTGGCTTCCTATGAAGACCATGTTGTTCATTGTTATGTAGTCTTCTCCATTCACCTGTTTGTTCATCTCTCTTTGGTCCAAAAATTTTCCTAAGAACTTTATTCTCAAATACTCGTAATCTCCTTTCCTCCCTTAAAGCAAGAGTCCATGTTTCGCTCCCATGTAATATAACTGGTAGAATAATAGTTTTATATATTTTCAGCTTAATGTTTTTTGAAAGGAGTTGGGACATCAAAAGTCTCTGCAATGCATAATAGCATGCATTTCCAGAATTGAGTCTATGTTTAATTCTTTGTGCATCTCATTCCTATTTGTGATTATTGTTCCTAGGTATTTGAATTCAGCCACTTCCTCAAAATTTCCCTCATTTGTCATTAGCTGTCCATTTCTATTATATACTGAATTTCTACGTGTGACCATATATTTAGTTTTACTGATATTTACTTCCAGTCCTAATTCCTTAGTGTTACTCAATAGTGTGTGCGTGTTGGCCTTTAGTATCTCCTCGCTATCGGCCAGTAGTACTACATCATCAGCATAAACTAACAGCTTATTAATACCATTCAGTTGTAAGCCTTCCTCATTCTCTAAAGATTTAATGGCATGCTCTAGTACAAAATTAAATAGTAGAGGAGATAGTGCATCTCCTTGCTTCAACCCATTCTGGATTTCAAAAGTGTCCGAAATCTGTTTGCCTACACGCACCCTACTCTTTGTGCCATTTAGACACATTCGTATAAGTCTAACTAACTTTTTAGGAATTCCGAACTCCAGCAGGATACTTTATAACTTCTCCCTCTTAATTTAATCATATGCTTTTTTGAAGTCTACATATAATTGATGTACAGTACCATTATATTCCCATTTCTTTTTTAAAATCTGTCTTATACTAAAAATCTGATCTATTGTAGACCTGTTTCTTCTAAATGCACAATGATGATCTCCTAGAATGTCATCAATATAGGGAGTAAGTCTGCTTACTAATATATTTGTTAGAATTTTGTACGAAGTTGAAAGTAATGAGATGCCCCTGTAGTTGTTGCAATCAGTTTTATCTCCTTTCTTATAAATTGGTACGATAATTGATTCCTTCCATTTATCTGGAAGAGCTTCTTTTTCCCAAATCATACTAAGCAACCAGCGTATCTTGTCCATCAATTTTTCTCCCCCTGATTTTATCAGTTCTGCTGGGATCTCATCTGAACCTGATGCTTTATACATCTTCAATTTTTCATTTGCCATTTCAACCTCTAATGCATTTGGCTCTGCGACTAGCATTTCTGCTGTTTGCAACTTATCCTCCTCAATCTCCTGTTCTGTATGTACATTTAATAGATGATTAAAGTAACTTTTCCATCTATTTAATATACTCCTAGAATCTGCAATCATATCCCCATTTTCATTCCGAATTATGTTTGTTCTAGCCTGAAACCCTTTCTTCTCTATACTAATTCCCTGGTATAATTCTCTAATGTTCCTATTTTTGCATTCATTTCAAGATCATTAATCTTCTCTCTCAAATATTCCCTCTTTTTACTCTTAGTAACTTGGTGGTTTCCCGTCTAACACTAACCAATTGCTCTAAATGTACCTCATTTGGCTCGTGTAACCATTTCATTTTTGCTAGCTTTCTTTTCTTTACAATGTCGGCACATTCCTCATCACAACCATTTCTAGTTTTGCCTCTTTTTTAAACAACCAATGCTTTCTGATGCTGACAATTTAATAGTATCTCTTATAGCCTCCCATTCTTTATTTACATCAGTTTCTTCTTCATTTGCCACATTGTCATCTGAAGATTCCAGTACTTCAAATCTATCAGCAATTTTGATTTGTTTACTTGATGAAAGTCCGTGATGTTTATTTATTTAATAAACTGACAAAGTTTTATATGATTTTCATAAATATTTATTTAATAAACATTCATAACAAATGTTTCGATAATTGTACCTTCTTCAGACGAATGTCAAAATAATTATCCTCAAAGGCTTATGCAAGGCCACAGATATTACTTCAAAGGGATCCCGAATAAGCCCCAGACACATATATCACGGAGGAATGTCTCAAAAGAAGATCATCCAGATAACGACCTTAGGATTTGCTATAGTCAAGGTACAGTATAACTGCTTATGAAATTTCAAGTAAAATGTCAAATCTGTTCACAAAGTATTTAGGAATACGCGTTAAATTGCCGTTATGCCAATAACTAAATAATTGCTTATTTCAGGATTGTTTCTGTTATTTCCTCAACCGAAATATACAATTTTTTTTTCTTCCACACTTCCCGGTGTTGCGTGTCGGCTCCTGTCATATTTATGTTCTTTGATTTCCTATTATCGCTCATTCCTTTTCTTCGAAGAACATCTCGGCCTTTTTGAAGCTTTTATTTTACACAGCTTCTCACCCACATATGGGTAGTATGGATTAGTATTAGGGTAAACGACATCTTGACTGACCCCCATTCAGATTCTATTCTATTCCATAGTGTTCTGCCTTAGCGCAAGGTCCTTCACTGCAATCATACAATTTTCATGCTATCCTTTGCAGTTTTTCTAGGAAATTATATAGTGTGGCAGCTTCCCGTTCCTTTGCACACCCTGCGATGATAATGTTCAAAGACAGTTAGGGGCTGGAAGCTTCGTTAGATAGCAGTTATGTAGAATAATTACAATTGACCAAGAACAATATACTAAATAAAGATTAAGTTCAACAAAAGCAAAAATGCAGTTTATCAACATTAGCAATAGTTATTTACGATTTAAGACTAATAAGCATGACTAGATATAATTTATTCATATTTATTCCATAATCGTATATATAAAAAATAATGTTTGTATGTTTGTATATTTGTTTGTTCGTACTTTATGCGCGGCCATACCGTTAATCCGATTGTGATGTTTTTTTTTGCAAAATGTTTAGGAGATTCCCGGGATGAACATAAGCTATAAGAGAGTTGTGATACTCAACTCCTACACCCTTAAAAATCGCCCTTTGTAGTGTAAAACGTGAAAAAAGTAGTTCTTTGGACGCTTAAATGGTTTACGCTGCCTAAACCATACGAAATACACAAAATTAATGTACACGGAATGGAATAGGCCTATCTCAAAAAGCTCTACAAAAAAGTCCGCGACAGCATATGTTTATCTCTTACGGATAACTCACAATACCATTTTTGTCTTTCATTGATACCAAGAGTTTCGCACCGTAGCCGAGTGGTTAAGGCAAGAAGTCTTGACGCAGAACTACGGGTCTTACGCTGGTTCGAGTCTCTACGGGGGAAACATTTTTTCTTATGGAATGTCAGCCAGTATGGGTCAGAAATGAAATCTAGCTGGGGGGGGAACTGTTTTGACTCACTCTGATCAATTTATATATTTTTTTCACTCTAATATACTTGTTATACGACGGTTTAAGAACCGCAAAGGAGGGTACAATTCTAATGTTCATGACTATGTGACGTCATCATTCACACTTCTTGAGCCACAACAGAAGGCTGTAAGATGTTTTCTTACGAACTTCTTTAATAATATCTAATTATGTCCTAATTTCTGAATTTTATGGTAAAAAAGTAACATATTTTTATCGTCCGCCCATGACATGAGAATTGAACGTTCGGGCAGGACAACGTCTGCCGGGTACGCTAGTATGCTATAAAAATATTTGAAAACCCATTCAGCAGAATGCCATTAACAAGGTAATAAATTGAATAATAATTTATGCGTTTATCAAAGCATAAGTGTAAAGTTACATTATATGATTTGGCTTTGAAAGCATTAAAATTGTGCGCATGTATTAAAGAAACATTACATTCCATTAACGCAGTTTAAACCTCTCATCTTTTAGGTTCTTATATGTGCTACACGTCACCGCGTACCTTACAGTGAACAGCGACTTGTCGGGAGAGATATTTAAACTTTGGATCAATACAAATACTTGTTGTGCGGGAGCAGTGCGTTTGGTCGTACTTACAGCATTGACGACCATGATTGAAAATTCAACTTCCTACATTTAGGGGTTGTCAACTTAAATAACTATATTGTAATATTACATATTACGAACTCGAGTGTGGGAAGTAAAACTACTATGTATACTACATACAATGTATATACAAAAAATATCCAAGAGGTAGTGTTAATATACATTGTATGAAACAAATTACGGCATTTTAAATTAACTGAACTTTATTTGAAACAATATAAAACAATAAATACATACTTGTCGCTATTTTATCATGAAATTGGTCTCACTACGGCTTCTTGTTGTTTCAACTAATAAACATTGCCCACATTATTAACGTTAGTCGATTGTCTACAATGAACGCAAATATTTCCAACATAGATGTTATTATTTTAGTATTATTTATTATTATGAAAACACCATCGCGCAAAAAATAATGCACAACGCACGTTTGTGAAGTTTTTTACAGAACATTTTCCTCGATTCTGTAAAAATCACTTCCGAACCTCGCATCGTAATATACTATTTTGACCACAAGGACATGGAGTGCCTCTCCGAATGGGTGGATTAAAAAAACATACAAAGTGTATTTCACCGCAGTAGAATAAAATACGAGGTGACGCAACCATGTAGATTCTAAGCATACCATAAGTAACTTAATTTTTATATTAAATCATGAGTTTTAACACTCCCACGTAACATGATTTTGAAATTGAGCATGGTCTTCTGAAATTACGGAGGGTTGTTTCTGATTTCTGATAACAAATGATTTTTAAGTTTTACCCTTAAGAATAGCCGTGTCTCCACCATCGAGCATGCTCTAATTGAAATTACAAATAAAGGATATCTATCGACATCCTGGAAAAAGAGTAAACGTCTGCTTAGGTAGGTTCATATATATATATATATATATATATATATATATATATATATTTTGTTACAAATAAGAAATGGAAGTTTCGAATTATTATTAGTAGCATTTTACCATGTGTTCAGTCTTATTTCCCGTAAAATACCTGAGAACAAAGTTCCTTACACAAATCAGTCATCTGGCGGTTAAAAGTAGCACCACTGTTCACACAATTCACGGATTCGGCGGAGTAATACCTTATGCAAGTTTGTTTACAGTACAACTGGAAATTAGCTCGGAATTAGTACCGGTTAAAATTAAACTACTGCTATTATTATCATCATTATTATTGCTATTATTACTGTTATTGTTATTATTACTATTATTGTTATTATTATTGTTATTATTATTGCTATTGCTATGATTATTGCTATTATTATTATGTCCACCGCTGTAGTTTCGAGGTAGCGAGCTGCCTTGTCACGAAGCGGGCTCGGGTTCGATTCCCGGTCGGAACAAGCTTTCTGGGTGAGGGATTTTTATAAGGTTTTTCCTCACCTATAAGATAAATGTCAGGCAGCTTTGAGACCAAAAACGTCCCGATTATCATCTGGCCATCATCAGCACCATTATCATCATCATCATCCCCGGTGTGGAAAGCAACGGGAAGCTACCACACATATAATTTCCTAGTAAAACTGCAAGCATGAAAATGTTATTTCAGTGAAGAACCCTGTCCTAGGGCAGAACACTACGTAATAGAATTATTATTGTTATTATTATTATTATTATTATTATTATTATTATTATTATTGTTAGGCGGCTTCGTGGCGCAAGCGGTTAGATGCTCGCCTCTCACCACTGGGGTCCCGAGATCGAGGCTCGGTCACTCCATGTGGGTTTCGTGGTGGCCGAAACGGAGCTTGGTCAGTGTTTTCTCGTTGTTTCTCCCGTTTTCCCCTGCCACAAACTTCATTCCACCTTTCTCTATACCCGTCTCATCCGTTTCGTTTCATTTTGTTCATCCGCCCCTGTGACGGTGCATCAGGGATGGTTAACCGGCACCACTATAGTTCACAGACCTCTATAAATGTTTGGTCTTCATCTCATCTTATTCTTCGATCCGACCCTGAGTTGGGCACGAGTTGGGGATATTTATTTATTATTGTTGTCGTTATTGCTATTACTATTATTATTATTATTATTATTATTATTATCATTATCATTATCATTATTAATTATTATTATTATTATTATTATTATTATTATTATTATGAAAGTTATTACAAACACGTCTGTTCCCACGTATGATTTATATTTATTCCATTTTTGTGTAATGTTGTAATGTCAAGAACGTGGTTTGGTCGGGAATTACAATAAAATATTAACACGGTAATCAATTCACAGAGTACATAACATCACATAAAAACATTTATTGCTTGATAGATTAACCAAAATAGCAGCAGGCGAAGTCAATATGAACTCTTTTTATTGTTACTATATAATATCTGATAAAATCCTCAATAGTAAAATCCAGTGCTCTTATCATTTCATTATCAAAGAAGTTTAAGTAATAAATTAACTGTCATCATCATCATCATCAACAACAACAACAACAACAACAACAACAACAACAACAACAACAGCATGGTTGAGGCTTGTTGCTTGTACTGAGCTCAAAGTATATATAATACATCTATCAATTTTTTTCGATGTCTTTCCTCTGAATATCTAATTTCTAGGTTGCATTTTAGATCTGTATTGTAGTCGGTGGGTGTTCCATACTTAAAAACAATGTTTGAGTTCTGGTATTAAGTTATTTATACTCCTTTAATGTTAAATGAGTTTAACTATTTTTTTTGGCATCTCGATTTTTTTGTTTTATTCTGTTCTTTATATCCGGACATCGGGTCCCTATAATATCATATCTATATACATTTTTCCGGATACTTTCTTCAATCGAAATCTGAGATTCACTAAATTAACTTACTAATTTATTTGAGAACTTAATTGATAACAACTCCTCGACAAAAGTTATCCTGTCAGAAAATTCTGTATATAATATATTTTTTTTATTTTATACTTATTTATTTAATTATTTCACCTGAGAGAGTTAAACCGTAAGGTTCTTCTCTTCGACTTTACCAGGTTTAAATTATACATACAATAAAAATTATGTATTATTTACATGTTGATTAATATATCATAATATATATAGGGTAAACGATATAAAGTTGACAAGGGAAAGAAAGAAAAAATATAGTAATAATAACAAAAAATTCTCACCGCTGGGGTCCCAAGATCGAGTTTCGGTCAATCCATGCGGTTTCGTGGTGGACGAAACTGAGCTTGGGCAGGATTTTCTCGGAGTTTTCTCCCGTTTTCCCCTGCCAACAATTTCATTCCACCATTTCTCCATACTTATCTAATTCATTTCGTTTCATTTTATTCGTTTGCTCCCGTGATGGTGCATCAGGCATGGTCGGCCGGCACCCTTGTCATTCACAGACCTCTATATAAGTTGCCTACAAAGAACTTCTGAGGAAACTCAACGAGAAGGGAGAACAGATATGGCCTGACTTCTACGCAACGGATGTGATGATCTACAGGGAATGGACAGCAGCCAGATACGACCTCAGACACATCGTGACAAGAGTCGCGGTCCATGGTTTCCACCACAGGATATGCACAACAGCGAAGCGCCATAACCCAGAAGAAAAGTGCAAGTGCAAACTATGTGGGTCGCACTGCGACCGATATCACCTATTACAGTGTAAAAATATAGGAACATCGATAACAGACATCTGTAAGACATGAATACAATTCTTTCTACATGACCATTGGCTGCAATAATACCTATTATTATATAAAATGCTTCATCTCATCTCATCCCTCGACCTGAACCTGAGTTGGACACGAGTTGAATATATATATATATAACAAAAATAATGACCTATAATTAGATAAAGTAAATGGATTGGTGTCGGCCACGGTGGACTAGTGGTTATGCTCCTTGCCTCTGGTCTCGAGGGTCGCGGGTTCAAACCCGGCCGGGGTCGATGGATTTTTTAGGACGGAAAAATCGAAGGAGCAAGTCCTCCGGGAGGGACTTTAAGCCGTGGGTCCCGAGTCTGAAGATTTTCAGGCTAGTAAAAAATCCTTAAGCCTGAATGAAAGGGCCTCTGAGCAAAATGTACCGAATTTTCCCGTCCTAGTACTACCTTGATTTCCTAGATGTCAATATGAGGCGGAACACTGATCACGGACCACTCAAAATGACATCTATATGAAAAAAGTGTAAGTATGGTTCAAATTCTTCCCTGTAGGGGGAGAGCGTCTAAATCTCTGTAAAGGGAAAACGTGGGCTTACAAAAAAAATGGGTTGGTAAAGAAAGTTTAAAATATAAAGGAATAATAAAAGTATACGTGGAACACGGTTATATATTATATTGTCTGAGGAAATATATGTATGAAGTGAGTTCTTTTTAAAATGTATTTGAGTCGGGCATCCTTGATATACGAGGGGAGGGAATTCCAGAGGACGGGTGGTGGCGAACAGGAAGGATGAGGAGTAGTGAGATGTTCGATGTAGAGGAACAGCTAGAGTTAAATTTCTTTCTTTCGATCGTGTGTTTAAGTTATGGTGGGTGGATAGCGTGTAAAAGCGAGTAGAAATATAAAGGGGTGATGAGGTGGACAAAGTGTTGTATAAGAAGCAGAGGCAATGTATCTTTCATCTGTCTTCCAATCGGAGCCAAAACAACATTTCAAATATTGGAGTTATGTGGTCTGATTTAGGGAGGTATCATATATAACGTGCATAGGCATTGTGAACTCGTTACAGTCTTTGTCCGAAGGTGATATTCATGTCAGTAAAGAGTAAGTCACAATAATAAATGCAGCATAATCAAAGTTGACACAATAATTTTTTTTTCAATTAAGAAAGGAAGAAAATTTTACAAACGTTTTAGGGAATGGAATATTGAACGTATTTTTTAAAAGTTTCTCTTAAATGAACCTGCCAACTATATATTGTAATTTAGATTTAAGACTATTTTTTTGTTTGTATTTTTTTAAACCTGGTTGAGTGGTAGACAAGGCCTTAAGGCCTTAACTCTGCCAGGTAAAATAAAGCTATTATTATTATTATTATTATTATTATTATTATTATTATTATTATTTTTTATTATTTGTTATTATTATTATTATTGTTATTGTTATTATTATTATTATTATTATTATTATTATTATTATTATTATTATTATTATTATTATTATTAAGATTGTGGTCGAAATATACACCAAGATTTTTCACGGAAGGTTTATTAGGTATCTCTCTACAATAGTTTTCCTAAAACTCATTTTAAATTTTACTACTCTATACATACCTATTCTCGGCATCACTCTGTGTTAATCCTCTCTACACCCTTGAATTCACTGCTCTTTTGGTCTCCCATTTCTTCTGTTGCCCTCCCCTTCAAAATTTAACATCATCTTAGGTATCTTGTCATCTGATATCCTCTTTACGTGGTCAAACCATTTGAGTCTGTTAATAATCTGTGATATCAGTGGCAGGATAAATTCAAAGATTCACTGAACTGGTTACTGCCATTACATGCACGTGGCAGAACAGACAGTTAATTTGTTAAGTGTCGCATTCCCTCAACCTTAGTGTCAAATTACTTAACTGTATTACTTCTGATATCATATAGCTGCTTATATGTCATTATTCATTACGATGCTGAATGAACCCCATTTCAGACTCTACTCGAAAATAAAAATTCAGTAGCATAACCAGGAATTGAACTCGGTACCTCTGGCATACAAGTTACACAAGCCAACTGTTACAACATACATATTTAATAAAATCTATTCTTACTCCTTCTTAGTTCAACCTTTCCCTTTTAGGTGCTTATACGTGTCCAATGCTACCCGGGTCTTACCTGGAAGATAACCTGTCAGGAGAGGATTTTAAACTCAGAATTAAATACGTATATTTTTTACCACACATGGACATGGAAGGATCACTCGTTGCAGAGCCACCTCCAAGAAAGCACAAACATTTAAGATAAGACACTCTATTCATTCATGAATTAATATCAAGCAATGCAATTATGATAGGATAATTATGATAGCTAATAATAATAATAATAATAATAATAATAATAATACTTTATTTATTCTGGCAGAGTTAAGGCCATAAGGCCCTCTCTTCCACTCAACCAGCACAAATACAAATAAATATTCGACAAATATAGATATACACTATACTAATTA
Organism: Diploptera punctata; assembly: GCA_030220185.1. Taxonomy (NCBI): domain Eukaryota; kingdom Metazoa; phylum Arthropoda; class Insecta; order Blattodea; family Blaberidae; genus Diploptera; species Diploptera punctata. The sequence continues at coordinate 32,847 of JASPKZ010000581.1, read as the reverse complement.
TAAACAGTTAAAGATACAATAAATGTAGCAATGTAAATGTCATGTAACAAACAACATTTTATAGGGTAATAACAATAATGATACGATAATAATAATAATAATAATAATAATAATAATAATAATAATAATAATAATAATAATAATACTAATATAAATATGATACATTATACGGGAAACACCAATTAATATATATATATCCTACACTGGATAATAATGAAGTCGAGTTTAGAGCAATTATAAATTTAGGTTTCTTTTAAAAGATGCCAATGTTTGGCAGCCCCTTATTTCTTGTGGTAGGGAATTCCAGTTGTGAGAAGTGGAGATGGTATATGACATGCAGTGATGTGATGTCCTATGTTGCGGTATATTAAGTAAGAGACTATGTTGTGATCTTGTGTTTAAGTTATGGTTTGAGGATAGATACTGGAAACGGGATGATAAATAATTGGGAATCGAGGTATGTAGGATCTTAAATAGGAGAATTAGACAGTGCGATTTTCTTCTCTCTTTTAGATGTAGCCATGACAATTCGTGGAATAATAGAGAAATGTGATCGTATTTTCGAACATTAAATATGAATCTGATACACATATTATGGACACGCTGCAGTTTGTCCGACAATCCGTCACTTATGTCAGTTAGTAGAACGTCACAGTAGTCAAAATGCGGCATCACTTAAGTTGGATTAAAATTCCTTAAGAGTGTAGGAAGAAAATGTTTAAGTCGCTTTAGGGAATGCATTATGGAGAAGATCCTTTTAGATGTTTGTTTTACTTGCTCATGCCATTTTAAAATTAGAATCTAAGTAAAATCCCAAGTTTTTAACGACGGCGTTATAAGGAATTTGTTCATTATCTAATATGACAGCCGGCATATTGCCATTGTTTATGAGGTGTAATAGCCTGGATGTCCGATAATTATTGCTTGCGTTTTATTTACATTTAGTTTCAGGCCCATATTGTCTGGACCATAAAGATATATGCCTGAGGTCAGTGTTTACTTTGTCAATATATTCATTAATTTTATCAGGCCTAAAGTGTGTGAAAATCTGTAGGTCGTCGGCGTAAAGATGATGCTTGCAGTTTTGTAGTTTCTTGGTCACGTCATTAATATAAATCGAGAAGAGAAGAGGAGCGAGGACGCCGCCTTGAGGTACCCCTTTCCTCACCAAGCGCCAGGAAGAAATGCGATTATTAACAGAAAACTGATTGTTGACGATTAGTGAGGTAAGATGAAAACCAATCAAGGCAGTTTTCCGACAGATGTAGTGTCTTTAGTCTCGCTAGCATTAAGTCTATATCTACTGTGTCAAGGCTTTGCTGTAGTCGAGTAGGACTATTGCGGTGAGTTTGCTTTTGTCCATTGAGTATCTTATGTCCTCTACAATGTCATGTAGTGCAGTACTTGTGTGAATGTCCTGTTCTAAAACCAGACTGATGTTTCATGAAGTAAGTCGTGTGTGGTGAGGTAGTCTGTTAACTGTGAGTGATTATGTGTTTCCAGTGCTTTAGATAAACAGGGAAAAGAAACTAATTGGTCTATAATCATCGAGTGTTGTGGGAGTGTTGATTTTGGTTGTAGGAACGAACTAGAGCCATTTTCCAGAGTCTGGATAAGTCCCGGTCATTATAGAGGCATTAAAATGTGGGTTATTGGTTGGGAGAATAATGTCTATTATTTTTTGCAGGAGAGTTATTGTTATATTGTCTATTCCTTGTGCTTTAGATTTAATACGTAATACTGCTCTTTTGGCGTCATCAGGTGAGATATAGGAAAAAAAGAATTTGTCTCGGGTAGGTTGGGAATATGACATTAGTTCATCTATTGTCTGTTGTTTGTGTTGTGATGTGTTGTCAGAAGGGAGGCGGGTAAAATGGTCATTCAAGTCATCTAGTGGTAGGTCAGCTGTTTCTACCTGTAGTTTATTTTGACAGAGGCCTATTGATTTTAAATTTTTCCACATGTCAGCTGAGTTGGACATAGATAGCTAAATATTGTTCGGGGACTATTCGGGCCTTAACGTTTCCCGACATTTGCCTTATGACATACACTGAGGAAACTTGTTCCATCCGGAGATAGAACCCGGGTTCGGTGCATCCGAGTCAATTAAGTTGCTCCGACACCACATTGGTGGACATTAATAATCTATATGAAATACAAAATTGGGCAGTTACTTCAGACAGCAAAGCATTTGACCTTGGACTTGATGTCTGGGATTCGATTCTGGAAAGCGGATGGATGGAGGGAGATTTTTTTTCGCTAGTTCATTTCTAGATTGGACAGGAAGTCCATTCAGTCTGCTCTAAAACGAGTCTTTATATTAGCGGAATACCTTACCATTTCAGCGAATATGATATATAAGGAATTTATCCTAAGACAAGTTAAAAGCAAGCTCACCCAAGGAAGAAAACAACTCTAGTGTGACTAAATTGGTCTTTACGTTATGGATTCAAAATTCCTTTAGTATGAATGGGTAGTATTAGTAGAATGTGGTGATAAAATACTAAAACCCAACACACAATTTATTAAATATAAGCACTAACAAAATGGGGCTGAACAAATTAATATTAAAACTAAATATAATGTTACACGTACAAATATATTATTAAATGGTAAAGGAGACAATAAATGAAAATTAACACGGATTCTTATATAAGGCCGTATTTTATTTCTTCATGTGTATCATTTTGATATGTTAAGGGCAAGTGCCTTCTAGCCCAATTACGCCAAGGAGTTTGATTATTGTCTAAATACTTTTAAGTTAAATTTATTGTAATATGTTTTCGGGAAATTTTGATGAAGTGGCGGAATGAAAAAAATAGAAACAATAACATATAGGAATGAGAGAAGAAATAAATTAAAATATGGACTCAACTCTGGTAAGGCTGCTATTATGTATTACAGGCTCCATTGCCATCCTGGATAGCTCTAACAAATTAAAAATGTGTCTTTGCGTTTCTAATATGCCGCCCACTGCACTTCACATGCTTCGTGTTCCTCGCTGGGCAGATAGATGGCATTAATATGGTCTATTTACAATTTACGCATCACTTAAGCAGACCACTTTACATAAATTATATATTCTTGTATTGTGCACAGAAAGGAGTGTATGGCGAGTGTATGTTCACGTGTTCGTGTAGTATAATGTGTGTTGTGTGAGGGATAATGATGAAAATTGGGAGAAGGTGAAACCCGGTGCCGGAACTTAGCCTACTGCTGTTGAAAGGCACCGAGGGGGCCGCTAGGCTTAACGTTCCTATCACAAAACGGTGATTTCTTCAGTTATGTTATAGAAAGCGAAACAGGGTTTCTTGTTTTAAGAGAGGGATATTTTCGAATAAAGTGCTAATTTTTTTTGGAAATAAGAGATACGAACAGGTAGACAAATGGAGAGTAGTACATAACATTTAGCTCTATGATCTGTATTGGAAGGCATGTGCATTAAGAACAGTTAAGTCTCGTAGACGCGATGACCAGGAGATGTGACAAAGAATGGGGGAATAAAGAGGACTAAAATACTAGCAGAGAAGCTATGGAAAGCGCCCAATAACAAGGCCAAGAACAAGGTACAACAATAACATTAACAATGATTGAAGAAGGTAAATTACACAAGGAATGATTAAAAAAAGTTAGCTTAGGATAGAGTTGATGGAGAGCTTATGTCTGCGCGGTATATACTTCCGAATTCGATAATACCAATGATTGATTTAGTTATGGGTGGATTTGTGGTTACTATGTTTGGCTCTGGTTCCGAGGTACGCAGGTTTAAACCCGGCCGGTGTCGATGGGTTTTTGAGGGAATACAAATATTGAACATGGCTTCATTCAGAAGGGATGTAAAGCCATGCGCTCCGTGTTGTAGATTTACAGCACATAAAAGAAACTGAAGCCTGATATAAGAGGCCACTAAGAAAATATTTATCATCCCCTTCACGCCCAGTGAATTGCTAAGCTGATGACCTGAGCTATAAGAGTGCCATTATTAATTAATAATACCTATCCATCCTCCTAGTATCCAAATTAAATTAATTCATTTTGAGAATTTTCCTCATCATTGAGGGGTTTCTCCAACCAATCTTAATAATTAACATGTATTATATATATATATATATATATATATATACAAGACTACGGACTTATTGACTATCAGTTTTGCAACAAACATTCACACATTTTCCTTTATTATAAATAATTAATTATCCCTTATTCCTTCTTCAGTAATAGATCTTTGGCTACATCTACACGCCATAAATTTTACCCCCTGGCACCACACAAGTGAAACACATATATAAAAAGACTTTCTCCATCTTACATTATCTTAGATGTTTAAAGAATTGTCTCCCAGTTTCGTTAAAACAAATCCTTGTGGAGAATCTTGTGTTGCCACACTTCGATTATTGTGACATTAGGACCTATATATAATGATCTGAACCATGATTTGTCGCAAAGATTGCAGCGTGTTGATAATGCTTGCGTTCGGTTCATTTTCAGTATCCGCCGTTATGACCACATTTCCGAACACTTTAATAACCTCTCTTGGCTCCGTCTTACTGACAGACGTAAATTGCATTCTCTTTCACTACTTTTCAAGCTTCTGAATTCCTACATTCCTACTTACCTGGCGTCCAGATTTGAGAAGTTATCCTCTTACCACAATATTGATACTAGGTCTCAAGATAACAATCTGCTAACAATTCCTCTTCATAGTAGCCTCTGCCCGCTACTGGAATTTCCTTCCTCAAGATATCAGGGGTTGCCGCACACTTGGCACCTTTAAGTCACGCTTATACAGTTACCTGTTGTCCAATAATTAATTTCTCTTTATTTATTTAAATTGATACCATGCCATTAATAATTTTTTTCTCGTTTTTTATACCTTGTACATATTATATATTTAATTCGTTGAATTTAGAGTAAATCAAAATAGATTATAAATATTGATTGTATTGTATTGTTTTTATAATATGTAATTGTTTATGTAGTCGTAAGACTATTTTTTTTGGATTTGTATTTTTTTAAAAAACCTGGTTGAGTGGCAGACAAGGCCTTAAGGCCTTAACTCTGCCAGGTAAAATAAAGCTATTTATTTATTTATAATTAAAGTTCACCGTAGTTCTCTCCCCTCTGATTCTTCATTTGTTACACCATATTTCCTCATTGAATTTTGGATGTTATTCTTCCAGGTTGTTCTTGGTCTTCTTTTCTGCTTACTTACTTACTCACTGGCACTATCGAACCCGTAGGTTCATGGCCGCGCGGACATAAGTTCTCCATACATCACTATCCTGAGCTAATGCTTTCCAATCATTCCCTGTATAATCTACCTCCCTCAAATCATAGTTAATGTTATTCTCCCACCTCATTCTTGGTCTACCAACTGGGCGTTTTCCCCTCTGGCTTTCCTACAAAAGCTTCCATGCAAGTATTTCATTCCCCATACGTGCAACATGTCCTGCCCATCGCAGTCTACGAGACTTATTGCGGCCAATTACACGTTTCAGGTGGATCTAGGATCTGAGAGAAGAATTTATCAGGAGTTTGGAAACGCTAATACAGGATCTGCAATTAAATGATCTTAGCGGGGAGGAAATTATTAAAACTTTGACAGAATGTTTTCAAAAAGCAGGGGAAAAATTCAAGGTTAAATACGCAATGAACCAGAAGGACAAAGGGTGGTACAATAATGCATGTAGAAGAAGAAGAGAAATTTGTCGAAAGTAGTCTTTTAAAGTTTAGAAAAGAAAGCACAGATGAAAGCAGAAAAAATTATGCGCAAGAGAGAAAGGAATATAAAGAATTATTGGCAGAAACAAAACTAGCATGGCAAAATAAGAAATCCGAAGAAATGAGAGTCGCGACTGAAAGTGGGAACATTGCGGACATATGGAAAGCGTTAAGGGAAACTCAAAGTAAAGTCCATAATCGGACAAGAATAACGCCCGGGGAATGGAGAAGTTACTTTGATAGGGTGCTGGGAAATGAGAGGTTAAGATATAATCAAGGAAATATAGTTGAGATCCCTGACCCAATTCATATTCAATTACTGGATCAGGATATTTCGAAAAATGAAGTGGTTTCTTCCATTAAATGTTTAAAGAATGGTAAAGCACCTGGAATTGATGGAATACCAGGGGAATTCTTGAAAAATATGATATCATCCAATAAATTATCAGACGTTTTGAAAACTGCGTTCAACAAACTTTTTAATGGAGGAGATTATCCGGAAGCCTGGGCGACAGGTGTCATCCAACCGCTATACAAAGGGAAAGGTGGGGCACAGATACCAGAACGTTACAGGGGAATTTGTCTCTTGTCAGTGTTCGGAAAAATATATTGTAAAGTACTTTACGAACGAATAAGACAATGGGCTAAAGAGAACAATAGGCTCTCAAAATATCAGGCAGGTTTTAGAGAAGGGTACTCCACGGTGGACAACGTATTTGTTCTGAGAACATTAATTGATGACAATCTGAACATGAAGGGGGGTAAATTATTTTGTGCATTCATTGATTTTAAGATGGCATTTGATACTGTGGACCGAAGCGCACTTTGGGAAAAATTAAATCGGAAAGGATTGTCTCATAAAATGATACATGCTTTAATGTCAATTTATAAATATGTTAAATTTTGTATGAAAGTAGACCAAGGGCCCATTACAGAGAGCAGTGAAGCCAATCGGGGAGTGAGACAAGGTTGCATTTTATCACCAATGCTATTTAATCTATTCGTTGATGATATTGTAGACGTAATGCTAGAAGGAGAAATTGAGGCTCCGGAGATAGGAAATGTTAGAATCCCAGTCCTGTTGTATGCAAATGATTTAATTATCTGTTCCAAGACAATCAAGGGATTGCAAAGAGGTCTTGACCTACTGGAAATATACTGTAGGAATTGGGGATTGACTGTAAATGTTAGTAAGACAAAAACAATGACCTTTAAAAATGGGACGGTTTATGGTAGAGCAGAGGAATGGAAATACAGAGATCAAGTACTTCAAAACGTGAAACATTTTGAATATCTTGGTACGACGTTGAAAATGAACGGAAAGTGGAAAAAACATATTGATATAGCATTATTTAAAGGGAGGGGACAACTTAACAGTGTACTCGGTATTCTGGGTCGAGTGCCTGATATTCCAGTCAGCACATTAGAAAAAATGTATGGAGCTATGGTCAGGCCAGTAATGCACTATAGTAGTGAGATTTGGGGTTTCCAAAGAACGGAAATACTAAATAAGGTATATACGCATTTTCTAAAGTATATTACAGGACTTAGTAAGGCCGTTTCTAACTGTGGAATTTTATATGAATTCGGGTCATTCCAGGACGACATTAACTGTAAAATTCGTGTACTCAAATACTGGTTGCGAGTAATCCAAGGTGAACAAACAATGCTTAGAGCAATTTGTTACGACCACCAAATTAAAAACATAGATGTTAAATTTTGGGCAGACGAGGTTAGGAGAGAACTCCAAAAGATTGGGATGGGCTGGATATGGGAAAAAGGGACTGAAAATCGCAAGAACGTGTGGAGAAAAATAAGGAGGAGGTACTTAGATGTAAACCAACAAGATACCTTCGCCGAATGTACAGGAAAACGCTCACTGTGTTTACAAAGAGACCTAAAACACGCCTGGGGAAAAGAATCGTATATACTCAACCTAGGATTTAAGGAGAGATCAGGGCTTGCTTGGTTTAGGCTAGGGGCATGGAAATTTCTAAAAATTAGCGACGATCACGATATGCGAATATGTCCAATGTGCGGGAACTTTGAAGATGAGATACATATATTAGGAAAATGTAATGATTTAGAATATTGGAGACGTCAGTTATTACCGGAAAGATTTCTAAATTCAAATCGGGAAAGATTGGCATGCTACGAGTTATTGGTAAATCCAGAAAATTGGATAAACCTCGGTAAATTTCTGGACAAAACGCGAAAAATAAGGACAACACTCATTCATGAATAAATATATGTTATCAAAATGCAATACCATTAATTATTAACAATTATATATAAATTAATTAGTGTATAATGCTGTTGTGTTATTATTTAATTGTAATATTAATGTGTTTTCTTTATGTAATTGTAATGTTAATGTTTTTTTAGTGTATAATGCTATTGTGTTATTACTTAATTGTAATATTATTATTGTGTTTTCTTTATGTAATTGTAATGTTAATGTTTTTAGTGTATAATGCTATTGTGTTATTATTTAATTGTAATATTATTAATGTGTTTTCTTTATGTAATTGTAATGTTATTGCTGTTTTTGTTGTTTATTTTTCTTTACACTAGTACCAATTATTACTTTATTGTAACGGACTGTCAACAGCACGTACGGCTTACTGCCCGTGCGACCCATATTTATAAATAATATTGTAAATATCTTACTTTTTGTCTAATAAAGTCCTACTACTACTACTAACTGTTCTTATTATGTCAGGCATCCTATTAAGACCATGTAGTTCATTGTTAAGTAGTCTTCTCCATTCACCTGTCTGTTCATCTTTCTTTGGTCCAAAAATTTTTTCTAAGTACTTTATTCTCAAATACTTGTAATCTCCTTTCCTTCCTTAAAGTACGAGTCCATGTTTTGCACCCATATAATATAGTTGGTAGAATAATACTTTATTTTTTCAGTTTAACGTTTTTTGAATTTCCATGCATAGACAGCCTTTGGTAGTCTTCCATCCTGCATTCTACTTACGTCCCTATACCCAAATTAATACATTTTCACGCAATTATGTTTAAATTTAGAGTTAAGAAATGATGTTTCTGAAGCGCGTAAACGTTGAAAATAAAACTTCAAATATATGGAGTAATTGGGAAGATTTTTGAGGCGAGTTTGTACCCAAGTAGGTCGAACTTCTCTTTAACCATAGTTAGGCATGTTATTAGTGCATGACATTCTAAACAGATATCAACTGCAAATATAAAATTATAATAGAGAATGGAGCTCTATGTGAGCGTTCCCAAATGTCTGCCGATCGATACTTATCCTCTGGAGAGTCTTTCCATTTTATATTGAATTTCAAATGAATTTATTACAACTACTGATGTTTAAACATAAATAAATATAAATATATATTTTCTTTAAAATCTTCATAGATCTTACTTATTGAACACAATATATAGGGTGATTCACAAATCGTGTTTGCTATTGTTATGTGAAAACCATATATTTTATCGAGAGTGTGATACTTGAAAAATGAATCGCATAATGTTGTGAATATGCGGAGATACTTAGGAAAGGTTTTTGTACATTTATAGAAAAGATACAACATTGGCCACTGTTATTTTAAATGTAACATCCTATTTTATTTTACGTTGATGGAATGAAATATCTATTTTTTGGCTTTATAATACAATTTGAATTATTAGTTATGCCATATTAGAGCAGTTCCTACAATATGTTGAATTGGCAGGAGCAAGGCTGTATACCAATGTATAGACTTCCTGTTTCAAAATACCTTACCCTATTACTACAGGAACAGGTGTCTAATCACCACCTGCTAATGTGCAGCAGATATTCAAAAGTGCCACCGTTATTGTTTACGCATACCCGATTATGTTTCTAACATGATCTTCTTACAAGGACTAGTTTGTGATCTGAAATGGACTGGCATCTTTCCCTGATCTGATATTGCATATTGTCAGGAATGCTTGGTTCCGTATCATAGACACGTTGTTTCACATAATCCAATTATTAGCAAAAATTAGCAGCAGCAGATGTCAACTTTCACACGTCTGTAACACGTTAACCAATAGAGATAGAAACCTCATTCCAACGGCAATGTATTTCTTTTTTCAAGGACACTGCACGGTCATCGACCTTCTGGTCCCTGAACCCAGAAGAGTCCGTTACCGAATTTGGATCTTTACTGGCCTAGAGAGAGAGAGAGAGAAAATCTACTAATATATTTAGCTATCCTAATAGTAGCGTCCAGTTCATAAATGTAAGTGCTATCTATTTTACTTTGCCCGGGCCCATCAGAGAAAAATATTGATTCATCTTTCCTGTGTAGATTTAATAACATATATAAATTATTAACAAGAATTCTTAAACACACTGTATTAATTTATATGGCTCGAATTTAACTCAGTAGAATATTTACGATCATGAAAGTTAGAAGGAAGAGGGGAGCTAATATAACCTTGAGAAAGCTTGTATATAGGAAACATATAAAGCAGCAATAGCATAGCTAACAAGCACAGTAATTAAACATTCCTGTTTTCTAAAATAGAATTTAATATTCCAATTATTAGTCTGATGTTGAAATATGAAAAGAAAATGCTTAAACAGAAATAACTCTTGACCTTTACAAAACTTAAAAGAAAACATGAATGCATAAGTAATATAAATATAAATCAATTAACCTGGTCATTACTTGAATCCCGTTTTGTGGACAATTCAGAAATAATAAAAAAATGACAATATTTACTCACACAATCACTCATGCATACCTTTTAGTCCAGCCGAGGGTTAGGGTCCATACCCCTGGATACCCTACTCTGGGCCTACCGGATCAAAAACTAAAACAACTCAGCTCTCCTCGAGCTGATTGACGCCAACCAGACGATAAATGAAGGAATTGATGATGAATGAATGAATGACCGTGTTTACAACTTGCTTCACATATTTGAGTGTTCCGTGGAAGAGGGGAAGTTGCGCACTTATAGACAGCGCAGATGGAAGGGGTAAGAAGGTGAGTGGGAGTAAACACAAAGAGGAAGGAAATTGGCACAGTTCATAAATCTCACTGAAGAGGGAGGATAACAGTACACAGATGTTTCGTACCGAAATCATATACTCGGTTCAACACTTCGAACGAAAGGAAAGGAATGTGCCATGATACATTTAAAATAATAAAGTTCAAAGCCATAACTTAAAGACAAATAAACATCAAAATTTGCTGAGCATCTCCGCATAGAGGCACATCAACCATTCACATGTTTCCACAATTCGTTTCACACTAATGTTCATAGTTTTGATATGAGACGAAACATGATTCGTGAATCACCCGGTATATATATATATATATATATATATATATATATATATATATTTGAGTGTGTCTGTGTTATGGTTAACCACATAAAATTAGGTAGATATTAGACTGGCACTATCGAATCCAGAGGTTAATGGACGAGCGGACGTAAGATCTCTGCACATCCCTATCCTGAGGTAATTTTTTCCAATCATCCCCTATATATATATATTGTTAATATATTTACCTAATGCCTTGTATAAAATGCGTAGATTAATTCATTGTAGTGGTTTTTTTTTCTCTTCTTTTTATGCATAGTAGATTCGAGCTGTTATTCCTTTTTTATTCATTGTATCATTAATTTAATTTTAATTGTATTTAGTTTCATTCTATTATTAGACATTAATTTCATTATTATTCAATATGACAGATAATGAATTGTTCAATAACTATTATTGTAACTTTTTTTTGTATTCATATGTAACATGTTTGTCCTGTCTAATATGACTACTATTGTAATTTTTTTTGTATTCATGTGTAACATATGTTTGTCCTGTTTTATATGACTATTATTGTATTTTTTTGTATTCATATGTAACATATGCTTGTTCTGGTGAGTGGAAGAGAAGGCCACATGGCCTTAACTCCACCAGGCTAAATAAATAAATCTAAAAATAAATATATCATTTAATTCCCCCAAACCATGCTTAATGTTAATCTTCCTTTTACGTTTTGGTCTACCTAATGGGCGTTTTCCTTCTGGTTTTTCTATACTTCATTTCCCTGCTCCTCTTTTAATCTTCAATCGAGGTACATGTCCTGCCCATCACAGTCTACGACACTTAACTGTTCTTACTGCATACATATTATTCATAATGGCTAGACTGATTTTATGTAGTCGCTAATTAATCATTGCAACCATAACACATACACACATGCGCACACATGGACAGACACGCACACACACACACACACACACACACACACACACACACACACACACACACACACACACACACACACACACACACACACACACACACACACACACAACACACACACACACAACATATATATATATATATATGTGAACGCTCTAGAGGTCACAATTTGTATTGCTATCAAACTTGGCCTATAACAATCAATTAAGAAAAGGGAGACCGAGTTTGTTAACATGAATATTTAGACCATTAGTAAAAAGAAAATTAGTCGCTCTAGTGGCGCCAATTTAATGTTTTTCGTAACGATATATATTCGGTATATGACATTAAAATGAAATTATTTATTATATATTTATTAAACCTCCAAGATTTGGAGCCCTATTTTACAAATGTATGATAGGACTATAATTAAAATATAAAAGAAAATTGAAGTTACACATAATTACAACATTGAAATGAAACAAAAATAATAAATGAACGAAACAAGAACTAATACAATTAAAACCTATAAAGTAAGTTGTAATACAGATTAATGTACTAACTAACTAACTCACTGGCACTATCGAACCCGTAGGTTCATGGCCACGCGTAAATAAGCTATCCATACATCCCTATCCTGAACCAACGTTTTCCAATCATCCCCTGTATAATCTACTTCCTCAAATCACAGGTAATGTTATTCTCCCATTTTCTTGGCATGGGTTACCTGAAGTAGTCCCCGCCCGGAGAACCGAATGGGGGACTATTTGACCTCCGGAAAATTTTACCCCAGTTGAACCCATGTCCGCATTTCTTGACGGTTGTATTTCTACGGTGAATTATCGTCACTCTTTCGACCAAGGTACTTTTTTTCGTCTGGTTTATCACCTTCGAGCAGTCCGGCATTGGTAACCCTATCGCCAGCAATGCTACCGCCGACATAGCTCTCGGGATCATTTAAGCACGCAAGCCACTCACGACAAGGTAAAGATATCATGGAGGGAGATTAATGTAGCAATAAAGATTAATTACAATGTGGTGAAAATAACATTTAGAAATGTTTTAAATGCTGTTTAACAACATTTAATTTTTAAATACCAATTATTGGATTACGCAATACTTCATTACTTCAATTGAATGAGCATCCAGAATACATCGCTTATATTCATGAGATGGAGAGTCTAAAATAAGGTGTTCAACAGTTTTTTCATCATTATCACAGGAGCAGATATCTATTTTGAGATGGAATATCAAACCTTTTTCTGATAAGATTTAATTATTCCAGTCCAGACATAAATTGTGTTAATACGAAAGGGAATGTTTGTCTGATAGCCTGTACCAAAATACATTTTTTACTACACCATTAATACTACTTGCTCAAAGAGTAAACCAATTTATTTCAGAGTTCAGTTTTCAGATGTTTCTTCACATAATAAATAGGGTATCTAATATTTTCGAATTCATTACACTGGTCAACATGTTTTGAGTCTCATGTGTACCAATAGTTTTACTTAATGCAGTTTTTATCGTGTTTTCAAATATGTATTCGGAATTTCTGCATCACCAGTTTTTTATTTCAATTTCAATTAATGGATTTAAATAATTATTTTTTTAATAAACTTTCTTCATCCTTTTTGTCCATTGTAAAATAAAACCAAATGAGCTAACTCAAATTGTGTCAGCTATGGAAAAGATATATAAAGGCAAATGAAATCCTAATATGCTGGCCGATTATTGTTGAACCATCAAGAGGATGCTCCACAGGCGAAATATAACAGAAAATCGTCATTTCGTACTTTATAGTTGAGTCCGAATGTTCGAATATTGTCTGACGGAAACCTTGCATGATGGAGAAAAACCGATATCATATTTGAATTCAGGAGAATTCAGGGATCAGGTACCGTAAGAGCTAAAATAATTCTGGAGGGGAAACCCATTGAACAAGTGAACCATTTTAAATACCTGGGTTATGAAATCTCGTATTTTAAAAATGAAGATCTATTTAACAAACTTAATAAATTTAATTATATATGTGGAACAATCAAAAGGATATTTAAAAGCACAAGAAAAGAAACAAAACTAAAATTTTATAAAGTAGTGGCAGTCCCCTTACTATTGTATGGTAGTGAATTTTGGGTTTTAACTAAAAGAGAAGAGAAGATCATTGAAGCAGCTGAAATGAGATTTCTGAGAAGTGTGGCTGGTTGCAAACTTCTAGATAAGAGAAGAAGTGAAGATATTAGAAATGAGCTAAATATCTATAAACTCTTAGATAGAATACAATAATCTAGCAAAAAGTGGAAAGAACATGTTCAAAGAATGGAAGATGATCGCATTCCCAAAATTATACTTACATACAAACCAAAAGGACGCAGGAATGTTGGTAGACCGAAGAAGAGGTGGATCCAACTTTTGAATGAGAATCTATGAGACCGGAACAAGCCACATGGGCTTCATCCGTGATTGTTGTTGATGATGATGATGAGAAAAAAATACTATAAGATTTTTTTTTCTTTCTGAGACAAAAAAAAATCTTTTTTGTTGCTCAGTGTATCAGATAATGCAGCAATCTTAGGAAGTTCATTGGCTCTCCTATTTCCTACATGTCTACGAACCCATACTACGCATAAATGTTTGTCATAATTAGATATGCTCAGTCGAATTTGAACTGTTGAAGGGTTCAAATTAAACATATCAATAATAGCCGTCATTGCTGATTGTTAATCACAAAAGAAAAAATGCGTACGTTACTCAAATAATTATAATCAAAACTCCATTGTACAGTCTTTCTCAACGTCAAGAGTTCTGCCTGGAAATCTATAGAAGTAGGTGGAAGTTAAAATTGTTGATTACTTATTTCAATATTCGATGGATATACAACTAGAGAACTACCAACAAATATTGATGTTTCATCCATAGATGATGTTCAAGAGCCGTGAAATGAGGTTAGAGAGGTATTATATGAAGATCAATGAAATCGCACCGCTAGGAATGGGGTTCACCACAGAGCCAAAATTAAAAATCACCCTAATGGCCGCCATTATTTCCAAACGAAACTAGTTATCTGATAACTATTATTAGAATTAACTAACAATATGACATTGAAACCACAGTTCTTAAAACTCCATCGTGTGTACGGGTGTCAGTTGCATTTTGTGGAAAGGATGATTGACTGATATACTTATCCTTGATTACTTGCAAAATCAATAACAAATTACATGGTGGAAATATAACATACTCGTATGTATCTTGCTGGAGTTCGGAATTCCTAAAAAGTTAGTTAGACTTATACGAATGTGTCTAAATGGCACAAAGAGTAGGGTTCGTGTAGGCAAACAGTTTTCGGACACTTTTGAAATCCATAATGGGTTGAAGCAAGGAGATGCACTATCTCCTCTACTATTTAATTTTGTACTAGAGCATGCCATTAAATCTTTAGAGAATGAGGAAGCCTTACAACTGAATGGTATTAATAAACTGTTAGTTTATGCTGATGATGTAGTATTGTTGGCCGATAGCGAGGAGATACTAAAGGACAATACGCACATACTGTTGAGTAACACTAAGAAATTAGGACTGGAAGTAAATATCAATAAAACTAAATATATGGTCACACGTAGAAATTCATTATGTAATGGAAATGGACAGCTAATGACAAACGAGGGAAATTTTGAGGAAGTGGCTGAATTCAAATACCTAAGAACAGTAATCACAAATAGGAATGATATGCACAAAGAAATTAAACATAGGCTCAATTCTGGAAATGCGTGCTATTATGCATTGCAGAGACTCTTGATGTCTCAACTCCTTTCAAAAAACGTTAAACTGAAAATATATAAAACTATTATTCTACCAGTTATATTATATGGGTGCGAAACATGGACTCTTACTTTAAGGGAGGAAAGGAGATTACAAGCATTTGAGAATAAAGTACTTAGGAAAATTTTTGGACCAAAGAGAGATGAACAAACAGGTGAATGGAGAAGACTCCATAACAATGGACTACATGGTTTTTATAGGAAGCTAGATATAATAAGAACAGTTAAGTCTCGAAGACTGCAATGGTCAGGACATGTTGCACGTATGGGGAATGAAAGACTTGCATGGAAGCTTCTTGTAGGAAAGCCAGAGGGAAAACGCCCAGTTGGTAGACCAAGAATGAGGTGGAAGAATAACATTAACTATGATTTGAGGGAAGTATATTATACAGGGAATGATTGGAAAGCATTAGCTCAGGATAGGGATGCATGGAGAGCTTATGTCCGCGCGGCCATGAATCTACGGGTTCGATAGTGCCAGTGAGTAAGTAAGTAAGTAAGGCCTGTATAACAGAGTTTCACCATAAAACATACACCACGTAGTTGGGGGTGTGTTGTTATTGGTACAACTATAATGAAGGAAATTAAGGATGGATTAAGTCATTTATGGCTATTACTTTCCACGTATTATAACTGAGATTTCTAAAAAAATATGCGGTTCTAAAAATTGTTATTTTATTGATGCAATTATGTTTTCAGTGGCTTAACCCATCATCAGAAAGAGAAGAGAAATGAACAAAGGGCGAGTGTTTTGAATTGTGGGTTCCTAATAGTAAACCATGACTCACAGCTTCCTCCCAATTTCTGAAACTAAACATGTAATTTTGTCAGCCCTGCCATTCTGTAATGAACTTCGCATATTCTACTTGTTGGGGGATTTATTCCTCTAAATTACGCAGCTCCTGGGTGACAGACGTACAGTGAATTCCGAAAGAATCAGACTATTGACGTTCTCAGGAAGATATAAAAAAATAAGAATACATTTTCATCCATCCTACGTGTGTGTATATATATATATATATATATATATATATATATATATATGCGTGTGTGTGTGTTTTAATGCTGTAGCGGACGTAATTTGTGTACGTTTTTCGGAACCAACTTAGAATATGACAATCAATTAAAAAATACTGAGGCGGAGTTCGTTAACTAGTAAAAGTGGATTAGTAGGATCGATAAAGATCTGTAAACATTTTCAAAAATATTTTCATGAGGACAACCTCAATGTCTTCGTTCTTTCAGAGTTCGTTAAAAACTGCATGATTGTAGTACCGGTAGTTAATTATTACATTTGATTTGCATTCAAAATTATTGATACATTTAATCTTTCTTATTTAATGAATTAGAAATCCATAAACCTTGATTCAGCTAATAACTTTTAACAGTAATTTATAGAGCTAGAGAGAAAAAAAGTGCAAAACATTGCTAGCACTAAAAAAAAGGTGCCACTAAACACAGTTAGGGGCATTTATTTAATGTTTTCTTTGCAAGACAAGGTAATTTGAGCATTGTAGTAATAAAATAAAGTTAAGGTGCAGCACCTAAAATTCCTAGCACTAGTAATTTATGTTATAAGAAAGTGAACTTAACTTTTATTCATAAGTGGAAGTTCACCACTTAAGTCGAGGGTGGTAAATTCCAGGAGTAAAAACAATATTTATATTTTCAAGTGGCATAAAATATGTTTCCCTTTCTAGTTTATAAATTAATATGTTTATTAAATTTGTAATCTATTGAAATACAATTTAATGTACATTTTTCATTACGTGGAAGGTGTTGTTGTTGGTTTCCAAATATATTGATTTTGCAGAAGTCTGTATAATTAGTTGAAATTCAATGAATCTAGTAGAGGGAAATATCTAGAGATATTATACGAGAAGACATTTTGAATGATGCTAATATTGCTATGTCTTTACAAATCAAGTTGTACATTTTAAAAGAAAATTAATCTTTCCAGGAATGAATGAACATACCAACAGTAAATTAAATTCCTTGAATGAAACTATTCTTTAGGTTGCTAGGGATAACGGAAAAAAAAGTAATAAGGGAATGTTACACTTTTTAATATCACAATTTAAAATTAAGCAATAAAGAATAAGAAATACAAAATTAACTTTGATTCTTTTAAAACCGGTCCTTGAGAGGGGTGAGTTAAACTTGAGAAGTAAAAATGTAGTATAGTTACATTCAAGTGTAGTTTTACCAATGATAAATAATTGATGTTGTAAACAAATAATCGAATTTAAAATACGAGTAAGTACTGAGGCGAGGATTGCTCAGATGACAGCATTCCGGACTCCTATTTCACAGATTCATAGTATTATAATGATATTGTGAAAAGAAAAATTGTCTGAACCTGGAATCGATTCCGTACGAGTGTGCAAGACCACTACACCATTCAAGATATGGTACATACATCAACAATTCTTTCCACATATACAAATACGTAATTCTCGTTTCGTCCGGTGCCAGGTAGATGCCACTACCAACGCCAACGGCCGGCTTCATTTAGAAATATCTATGTTTGAGAATTTTACACTACCACTTTTATAAGCAGTAATCGATGTTATTTAACATTTTCCAATACTGGTATTTTTAACACAGTTCCAATAATGGATCATATTATAATATTATAATGATATTGTGAAAAGAAAAATTAATGTCAGAACCAGGAATTGAACCGTTGCGTTGGTAATGACATCTACCTGGCAGCGGACGAAACGCTAATTATATTTTTGTATATGTGGAAAGAATTGTTTATGTCTGTACCATGTCTCGAATGGTGTAGTGGTCTTGCACACTCGTATGGAGTACGAGAAGTCCACGTTTCGATTCCTGGTTCAGACATAAATTTTTCTTTTCACATTATAATAATATTATAATATGATCTATTGGAACTGTGTTATAAATAACAGTATTGGAAAATGTTAAATAAGATTCATAGTAACAAGAAAAACGCCAGACTGGATTTTCCTTACAAGTATTCCCTTCATCAGTTCATAAGTAATCAAAATTTGAAATCAGTGAAATTGTACAGTTGGAAGAAAAAAAAATGAACGTCGAAGTAAAACTTTTCCAATGTCTCTTTTTTGACGACTTTTAAAATGTATTACTACAAACTATATTAATATATATTAATATAACTATAATAATAATACAATTTATTTATATCGACGTTGGTGGTCTAGGGCTTAAGTTCCTTTCTTCTGGTTCCGAGAGTTACGGGATCAAATCCAGCCCGGATCGGTAGATTTTTTAGGATGGAAAAATCTAATGCATAAATCTTCCAGGAGGGAATATAAGCTATGAATCCATAGTGTAAAGATTTTTGGCCTCGTAAAAGAACCTTAAACCTAAAGTAGAGCTGCTGAACAAAATTTAATCGGCCTTTCCCCTCCAAGTAATACAGGGTCATCGAGAAAGGTTGCAGCAATTTCAAACAATCATAGCTCAGAAACTATGTGAGATATTGAAACGAGTATTTTTTGTTAAATTTACCAACTCAAAATTTTGTTTTCTTACCTTAGATTGTTTCTATGTGTGCTCCGTTCGTTACTCTGCAAACATCCAGCCGATAGTCGATTTCGGTCGAATAGCGCTGGATCATTCCAGACGTGATTGTTGCAATAGCATCGGTGATCATTTGACTTAAATGTTACAGATCTCTGATCGATTCACTGTACACAATGCTTTTTACGTATCCTCATAAAAAAATCTATGGGTGTCAAGTCGGGGCATCTAGGAGGCCATAGAATAGGAATGGACCTACCAATCCACCGATCAGGGAATCTTGCATGCAGAGCGTCTCGAACGTGTTGGGAAAAGTGATGGAACCCGCGCCATATTGTTGAAAGAATATCGTTACGATATTTTCTTCTTTAATTTGGCCTAGTTGCGGCAAAAAGTACTGTTCTAGCAGGTCTAAGTAAACATATCATGTGATAGTCTGCTCAATAATAAAAAAGAAAGGGCCATTGACCTGTTCGTGCTGAAAGTCACGGGCGGAGTACAGTCACATATAAACACACTCGATGAGTTCCCGATTAGTTTGCAGGTCAAGTTATTAATTTATCTCAATTACAACGGGACATATGATTTTTTGAAATTGTTGCAACCTTTCTCGATGACCATGTATATTATTTGCCCTTTCCAGATAATACCTTATTTGTCTACTGGGTGTCCCTTTGAGGCTATTATTTTAACTACTTTTCACTTGCTGACATATGTAGGGAAATAAGCATAAATACATTGACTTGGTCAAGTAAGGGAGCACTTTTGTGGGTATGTACGGGTATAATTACAGTATGTAGGCCACATACAAATATAAAGATTATATGAAACACTAGCGGTCCCGACACACGTCCTGCCAGAATTATTCTCAGAAGGTCAATCATTCTTGAACTTCTCAGAAGGTTTTAACGGTCAATTATTAAATTTTTCATTTTAAAAAATATTGGGGATAGTGTGAGGTGAAATTTTGGGGTTAGGCCTATATGTTCTGATATATGAAAAATCTACAAAAAATACGAACAAAAATTTTCCTCAAAAAAATCTTATAACCAGATCGCAGCGCCACCTTCGAAGTCCAATTGTGAATCTAAACTATCCAGAGACCCGCTCAAAAACAAAACAAAAAAAAAAAAAGGATCGCAGTGCCACCTAACGAGTCCACTTGTTAGTCTAAACCATCCAGGGATCCACTAAAAAAAATAAAAACAAAGAAAATTCCTATAACCCGATCGCAGTCACCTACTGGGCTCAGTTGTGATAAGCCATCCAGAGACCCACTCAAACACGCACAAAAAATTCATCAAAATCGGTCCAATCGTTTAGACATTTGTAATTTTGGGTTTCAAATAAACTTCTACTTCTAAATGTCGGATTTCGCTCATTTTTTTGATAATATCTACCACGGTTTATTTTAATACGTTAGTCGGAGTTTCATTGTGAAACATCAAAAAATGGGACCGCTAGAGCGATTTTTAAATTTTCACTTCAGGTAAACTCCTACACGTAATGGATTTAGAGGGTCCAATTGTGAATCTAAACCATCGAAGGACAATCAGACATACACAAAAATTTTCAACATCGATTCAGTAGTTTAGGAGTAGAGTGACAAACACACGTACAAAATAATTATAATATATATATATATATATATATATATATATTCATATCCATCCATAGTAATTCTGCCAAAGGGCAAATCTTTCACTGCAATCATAACTTTTTCATGCTATGTTTTGCAGCTTTACTAGGGACTTATAGGTGTGGTAGCTTCCTGTTGCTTTCCACAATGATGAAGGATGATGATGATGATAAGGATGATAATGATGGCCGAATGATTTTCGGGGCCCTAAGCTTCCCGACATTTGTCTTACAAGCGAGGAAAAACTCCGAAAAAGACCTCACCCAGGAGCCTGTCCCTACCGGGAATCGAACCCGGGCTCGCTGCGTGACAAGGCAGCACGCTACCTCGAGACCACAGTGGTGGACAATATATATATATATATATATATATATATATATATATCCGTCCATAGTAATTCTACCCGAGGGCAGGTCTTTTACTGAAATTATAGCATTTTCATCATTCAGCTTTACTAGGGAATTACAGGCGTGGTACCTTTCCGTTGCTTTCCACACCGGTGAAGGATGATGATGGTAATGATAAAGATGATGATGATGGCCGGATGATTTTCGGAGACCGTTGGGGCCTAAGCTTCCTGACATTTGTTTTACAGGTGAGGAGAAACCCCGGAAAAACCTCACCCAGAAGCTTGTCCCCAACCGGGATTCCAATCCGAGCCCGCTGCGTGAGAAGGCGGCACTCTACCTCGAGACCACAGTGGTGGACAATACTAATAAAATTCATTATTAAAACCGTTGAGGTGGAGAGTCATAAAATAAAATAAGTTAAAATATACCTTCTTAGGTAAGATCCATCGTCCTCAACTTATGAAATTTGTAATCTTCATGCCTTTAGGCCTTTCAGAACATCCGTTCCATCTCCAGCAGGTCCCTCTTCGCTACAACATCCAGTATGATAGTTGATGCTGCTGGTCCTAATGTGGTGTGACCTAAAATATTGAATTATATATAATAAAAATAAAAAAAAATGAAAGTCGGTAGGTTAATTTATTTAAATTTGAGAAGAGCTGTAGTAATCATTATTCTGCCAAGTTCATTTTATATGTTGGATTGGGGAGAATGAATGAAAGTGACATGGGGAGTGGAAAAAAAAAGAGATTTTATTGGATGTTAAGTACCACTTGTGTGCTTACAGCACGCGACCAGCGTATTTCAAATGCCAATAATAGTAATCTGCTATGCATATTTTAATTTAATGAATTTATATTACAATATGCTGCTCAGTCCATTTATATATTTATCTCTGTTGTTTATTAAATGTTTGCAATGTGAATTGGTCCAATGTCGGTTATGTTTGCTTTCATACACTATATGTAAGAGCCCTTGTACACTGTCCTCATAGTATTTAACTTTGTTGTCATTTTGTATTTGTCGTTAAACTAATAAATTAATGTAACAAACAGTTCAAATGGATTTAGTTCATCAATGTTTACCTTTTACTTGGAAGGGCGTTCGTTTATATGATTTGCTAAAATCTATATAATATGAAAATTATTTACATTAATTGTAATTCTATGGCACATGTTGGGTACAAAATTAGTTTGGAAAGGTATTATAATGCGACACAGGAAACTCCCGTTTTTAACCTACATAGACCGACTTGTTTGTTGTAATTTATATTTAGTGAATTCATATGGGCCAGTGGTCAGCATTTCTGACTACAGTTCGTGAGGTCCCGGGTTCGATTTCCGATCAAACCATAGTAAACTCACCGCAATAATCCTACTCGACTACAGCAAAGCCTTTGACACAGTAGATATAGACTTAATGCTAGCGAGACTAAAGACACTACATCTGTCGGAAAACTGCCTTGATTGGTTTGCATCTTACCTCACTAATCGTCAGCAATCAGTTTCTGTTAATAATCGCATTTCTTCCTGGCGCTTGGTGAGGAAAGGGGTACCTCAAGGCGGCGTCCTCGCTCCTCTTCTCTTCTCGATTTATATTAATGACGTGACCAAGAAACTACAAAACTGCAAGCATCATCTTTATGCCGACGACCTACAGATTTACACACACTTTAGGCCTGACGAAATTAATGAATATATTGACAAAGTAAACACTGACCTCAGGCATATATCTTTATGGTCCAGACAATATGGGCTGAAACTAAATGTAAACAAAACGCAAGCAATAATTATCGGACATCCAAGGCTATTACACCTCATAAACAATGGCAATATGCCGGCTGTCATATTAGATAATGAACAAATTCCTTATACCGACGTCGTTAAAAACTTGGGATTCCACTTAGATTCTAATTTAAAATGGCATGAGCAAGTAAAACAAACATCTAAAAGGATCTTCTCCATAATGCATTCCCTAAAGCGAATTAAATATTTTCTTCCTACAACTCTTAAAAGAATTTTAATCCAAACTTTAGTGATGCCGCATTTTGACTACTGTGACGTTCTACTAACTGACATAAGTGACGGATTGTCGGACAAACTGCAGCGTATCCATAATATGTGTATCAGATTCATATTTAATGTTCGAAAATACGATCACATTTCTCCATTATTCCACGAATTGTCATGGCTACATCTAAAAGAGAGAAGAAAATCGCACTGTCTAATTCTCCTATTTAAGATCCTACATACCTCGATTCCCAATTATTTATCATCCCGTTTCCAGTATCTATCCTCAAACCATAACCTAAACACAAAGATCACAACATAGTCTCCTACTTAATATACCGCAACATAGGACATCACATCACTCCATGTCATATACCATCTCCACTTCTCGCAACTGGAATTCCCTACCACAAGAAATAAGGGGCTGCCGGACATTGGCATCTTTTAAAAGAAATGTAAATTTATATTTGCTCTAAACTCGACTTCATTATTATCCAGTGTAAGATATATTATATATATATATATATTAATTGGTGTTTCCCGTATAATGTATCATATTTATATTATTATTATTATTATTATTATTATTATTATTATTATTATTATTATTATTATTATTATTATTATTATTATCGTATCATTATTGTTATTACCCTATAAAATGTTGTTTGTACATAACATTTACATTGCTACATTTATTGTATCTTTAACTGTTTATAATTAGTATAGTGTATATCTATATTTGTCGAATATTTATTTGTATTTGTGCTGGTTGAGTGGAAGAGAGGGCCTTATGGCCTTAACTCTGCCAGAATAAATAAAGTATTATTATTATTATTATTATTATTATTATTATTATTATTATTAATTTTTCCTTAAAGGGAATTGTTCCTGTGCTTGCCCATGGTGTGGAATTTAGGTAAAGTTTAGGTTAAGAACTATACTGGCGCTTCATTATCATTTATCACATATCATCGGAGTAACGTAACTCCGCCTTCCATGTGCCCCAACCTAAGAAATGGACTACAATTCCGCCAGTGCGAGGGAAGAAAACCAGAAATGTCATAAAACACAACCTGGTAGCAGTAGACAAAAAAATATTTAGTGAATGACCGCTGAAGTATAAACAACCACTAAACTACAAATGAAGCATAATGGTTTATGATACACTTTATTAAGTATTATTAATATACAATTATACAAGGTGTCCGAGAAATCCCGCACCATAAATAAAATCACAATTGTTCAATATGTTATCCGTGGAATTTCAGACAGGTCTGTTGTCGGAATTTTAGGTTGTTGAGGAAACGGGCGCCAAAATCTTGGGAAATAGTATGGCATAAATCCCTAATCCTGGTGCGTAGGTGGACCACATCATGAATTTTCATACTGTACACCCGGGATTACAGATATCCCCGGAATGAAAGAACCTCTCCTTCAAATCCGGCGACTGAGGGACCCATTCAACAGAACATCTGCGACCAATCCAGCGTAGAGGAAAAAATTCATCCAATGTCGCATGGCTATGGCGTAGAGTGGCTGGTCACCGTCCTACATGAAACATATAGGGTATTCAAGTAAATCTAATGTCTGCATTAGATAATCTCCTAGTATTTGGACGCACTTTAAACCTCCATATTTCCTTCGAAAAAGTATGGACATGTTTGTACCAAATGCCACACCACACCATTACACGATCAAAACATTACTATGTGGAGGGATCGTACTATTTACTCGGATAGCGCAGATTTTGTTCAATGGCCTTGTTTTTCACGTAAAAATTCATCTTGTCTTTTCTGAACAACTGCTTGAAGTACGGATGACATTTTCAGGACACTTCACACTTACAAACTGATGAAGCTTCTGTACTAGATTCAATAAAACCACCTTTTAAAAATCATATTTTAACAATAGTTTATAAGAAAAAAAATTAATCGTATCCTGTATTCAAAAATATTACACGCAGACCTTACAACAATAAAACTTCTAGGGCAGACATTTATATATAATAACACTTTCATTTAAGATTTCACTTTTTAATATAAAATAGGTCCCGCGCCGTAGCCGAGTGGTTAAGGCAAGAAGCCTTGGCGCAGATCTACAGGACTTGCGCTGGTTCGAGTCTCCATGGGGGAAGACATTTTTCTCATGGAATTTCGGCCAGTATGGGACCGGTGCCCACCCAACATCGTGATGCATTTGGGTAGCTACAATAAGTAGCGACTCCAGGTTGAGAATACCAGGTATAACGGCTGGGGGATCCTACATGCTGACCACATGTCACCCCTACACTGACTAGATTATCGTTTACCTCTATGATTAACATATGTGGATGTGACGCCAGCAGCCGATGGTCAGCCAAGGGCCTTCCAGGCCTGTCGCGCTTGGAGAAAACATATACAATAGAAAATGAGAGAGTAAACTATACCTGAATATAGGAATGCGGTGGCCAACCTTTATTTTACTTGATAAAATATTCAATATAAGTTTAAATTCATTAAATCTAAAATATTTCTTATACATAAAAAAGTCATTAACTAAAATACATTGCATTGATAGTTTCTTTTGTATATTTTTGAGTAAATTTTGAAAATATAAGATTTAATACTTATAATTGGATATTTAAATTAATTTAATTTGGTTCATTAAAGACTAATCGTTAAGTCTTTGAAATTACCAATTGAAAATTGCTGTACATTTAAATATTTAAGAACTGAATAATAGTAAGGGACACTGTGAGAGATATGAGTTTGGACATTTTTTTACATGGTCGGGTTACCAGCTTAGACGCACAACCACATTCCCTAGTAGATCGGGGATTTATTTCGGAATTTCCTTCTCCTAGACTGGTTGCTAACGAGAGCTTTGGAATCCCATCTACCCCTTGTCTTGCAGGTTTCCTCTTCCATCTTCTTTATCGTTGAGAACAATATTCTTCTTCCTTAGAAGAATAAAAGGCTGCCACAAGAATGGATCGGTTAAAAAATGAAGATATAAAAGCAGAGTTAAATATATATATCCATTAAATGATAAAATCAAAGAATATAGAGAAAATGGTTTAGACACGTAGAAAGAATGAACGTAAACAAGATTACCAAAAGCAGCATTTAACTACAAACCAAGAGGTTCAAGGAATGTTGGAAGACCAGTGAAAAGATGGACAGAACAACTGTGAGGCGAAACAGGCATTTTACCTAGCCCATGAAGTGAAAGAAGAAGAAGAAAGAAGAAGAAGATAATAGTAAGGAAGAATTTAGTCACATCATATTATGTTTTCATGAATATCAAATATAGTAATTTAGGAGTTCTTCACAAATGTTCGTGGAGGTTGGAGGCACTCGGTACACTATAAAAAGTTTATTATCTAAGGATCCTCAATATCGTGCAGATACCTAATATAGCCTATAATGCGAACAAATAGCCGGAGTAGTAAATAACTAGGATTTAAATAATGATAATAATAATTTTAATAATAAACAATAATTTGATTTATTCTGGCAGAGTTAAGGTCATAAGGCCTTCTCTTCCACTCAACCAGCACAAATACAAATAAATATTTGACAAATATAGATTTACACTATACTATATTAAAAAAGTTAAAAATATATACATGTTTGCAATGTAAATTTCATGTACAAACAACACATAAATTTGTTTATTTTTTATTATTTCACTCACCTCATACTTCATATATGAAGTATGAGGTGAGTGAAATAATAAAAAATAAACAATATTAAAGAACCTCATAGTGTTATTTCCTATCTACATAACTTAATAAAGTTGGCTATCAAGTCATAGGAAAGAAGTATGAGGTGAGTGAAATAATAAAAAATAAACAATATTAAAGAACCTCATAGTGTTATTTCCTATCTACATAACTTAATAAAGTTGGCTATCAAGTCATAGGAATATGAAGTATGAGGTGAGTGAAATAATAAAAAATAAACAATATTAAAGAACCTCATAGTGTTATTTCCTATCTACATAACTTAACACATAAAATTATTTTGATATTCGTTATGGCGGATAATATATTTAAGAGTGCTGCAAATATAACAATATTCATTGGAAAAGCGATAGTGCGAAAATAAGGCAAATAAACGAAAGTGTTAAGATTCTCGAGAACTTGTATGTTTCAATTTAACTACCTTTTGATTACCTCTCGTCTCCCTGAAGAGAATCAATGTTTAATCGAGAACTAACTGAAATGAGTGCCAGTAACCCTTATATGGCACCATAACATTAAGAGTGATTCAACTCATCAGAGTCAATTCAACTAATGGGAGCAGTTTCTAAAAACATGGCTAACAACAAACACCTTACTATTCAAAATGAAACTGTAAAGAGGCGGCGTGGTGCTGAACCTTTATTTCATCTCAACTTTTAATACTCCTTCGAGAAAGCAACCCTATAATAGCTTCAACCTTCGCTTAAAATATGGGGATGTGTTTTGTCTATTATTTTCAAGCATATAATACCTTATCATACTTATTATCGCCTCACTATGATAGTTTTCCGTTTATATAAAAGCGGGTGCCGCGCGACAATGCTTCGCAATGATTAACATGCGGAATTATTATAGTGGCGGTAGTCGGCATCTTTGTATTTAATTATATGTAACAGCTGCGGGTAAACAAAGCGATAACCATCATAATGAGGCTAGAATGCTAGAAATGCAGCGCTGCATTACTTTTGTCGATTACACTGGTCAACGTGATTTTTGTCTCGTGTGTGCCAATAGTTGTACTTCATTCAGTTTTTATCATGTTTTCAAATATGTATTCGGAATTTCTCCATCACCCACAGTTTTTTTATTTAAATTTCAATTAATGAATTTAAATAATTATTTTTTTAATAAAAGTTTTTTCGTCCATTCGTCCATTGTATAATAAAACCAAATGAGCTAACTCAAATGGTTTCAGCTATGGAAAAGAGATATCAAGGCAAATGGAATCCTGATATGCTGGTCGATTATTGTTGGACCATGAAGAGGGATGCTCCACAGGCGAAATATAGCAAAAAATCGTCATTTCTTACTTTCTAAGTGAGTCCGAATGTTCAAATATTGTTAGTTACGAATGTAGAAAATATTAAAGTGTTTGAAATTATAAATTCCTATCTCTCGGAAACCTTGCGTGATGGAGAAAACTAATATCATATTTGAATTCAGGAGAAAAAATACTATCAGAATCACATATTTTTCTTTCTGAAACAAAACATTTTTTTTTGTTGCTCAGTGTTACCAGTGCCTGGCAGGCTGCGCGGCAACAGTTCTAACATATTAGTCTCTCATTGAATGAAGGATAACCCCGCGGTCGCCTCTTTAACTCTGTCTAGCTCACTCATATGTAGATCGCAGGATGTAATATCCGAGATTTAGGCATATTGGCGCATGGTATTTTGAATCGTATGTACTGTATATTTTTGGGAAGTTTTCTTGGAGGCCCTTGTAAGAGAGACTTTTGCTTAGCATCAGTTTTCATCTTTACCTTGATATCCAATTACGAGTAATTACGAACCTTTAGAAAAGCAAGGCAGGCAGTTAGTTACTCATGACTAAAATTTGACGTAGGCAAGTAAACTTTGTCCAGAGTCTGATATTGAGATTTGTTAATAGTAAAGTCAAAGTCTAGTGTGACTGGGATTTGTTTTCGATGGAGACGAAAAGGGATATCGGGAGTTTAGGGAAACTAAACGCTTAATTCGCACCTAAACGAACAGAATATATCTCTTTTTAACGCGGCGAGAACAAAGTGTCTTACCACCTCAATGGTGATCGACCAAGTCAATGGGACAACGTTACATTTTAATAACTAACTAACTAACTCACTGGCACTATCGAACCCGTAGGTTCATGGCCGCGCGGACATTAGCTTTCCATACATCCCTATACTCAGCTAATGTTTTCCAATCATTTCGTGTATAATCTACTTCCCTTAAATCATAGTTAATGTTATTCTTCCACCTCATCTTGGTCAACCAACTGGGCGTTTTCCCTCTGGTTTTTGTACAAGAAGCTTCCATGCACGTCTTTCATTCCCCATTCGTGCCACATGTCCTGCCCATCGCAATCCATGAGACTTAACTGTTCTTACTATATCTGGCTTCCTATAAAGACCATGTAGTTCACTGTTACGAAATTAATAATATTCATGGTTTTTATTAATGTATATCTGATTTGTTCTCACCAAGCTGAATAAACTTCTCTACTGAACTTAACCTTATGGTTAGTATCTGTCCACTATAAATGCGGTTCCTGCACCAAACGCGTTGCACATATTATACCTGCGAATCAGTTCTGTTTCACTAGTTCCATCTTATTCGTACAGTTACAAAGTGAAGTTTATTTATTTTCTCTTGACATTTAACTCCGATTCCGATTGAGGGTCTTTCCACTTTTCAGCGGTTGCCCTTTTACCAGCCGGCTGCTGGCCCTTCACATCTACATGTGTCAATCACAGAGGTAGATGATCAACAGCCAGTGTAGGGGTGACATGTGGTTAGCATGTCGAGTCCCCCAGCCGTTATAGCTGGTTCCTCAACCTGGAGCCGCTACTTATTGTAGCTACCCAATTGCCTCACGATGCTGGGTGGGCACCGGTCCCATACTGGCCGAAATACCATGAGAAAATTCCTTCCCCCATGGAGACTCGAACCAGCGCAAGTCCCGTAGCTCTGCGCCAAGGCTTCCTACCTTAACCGCTCGGCTACGGCGCGGGACATTTAACTTTGTCACGAAATTATTGAAAGTCGGATGTAAATGTAATTGAGTCATAAATATGTAAATTGCTATCAATTTATTCAGGGTAGACGCGGGAGTTTTAAATGCTTAATGCGCACGAAAACAGTATATTTGCGGACAGAAATTCCTATTCAAAGCGTTGTCTACGCGTTCTGTTTTAAAATCCCTAGAAGTTTTAAACGAGATTTTCCGAACATTCTGTATACAAAAATTAGAGGGAATATATTTAATAATATCTAATATATTCAAATTGCTAAATAGAATTACACAATACAGAGATAAATGGATGGACCACATCAATAGAATGGATAACAATAGAATTCCGAAACAGATTCTTCATTACAAACCACTAAGACGAAGAAATATTGGAAGACCCAGTTAAAGATGAATAGGCCAATTCTAACATAAGGTGGGAACAGACCAGCAGGTCTTTGATGCTAATGATGATGATATTTTATATTTATACATCTTTCATTAAGTCAATAATTCAATCTCAGATGATTATTAATATATCACAATTATTTGTTATTGTTATTATTTTCATATAATTTGTACTTTCCTTATCAGCTCTATAGTGTTTATACGCGTAATTAATTGAAATATACATAATCACACTTGTTAATTTGTATATTGCTTAACCCTGGCGAAGTGAGAGAGAAATTCGTACGGTCTTAACTTCATCAGGTAAAAAAGCAACAATATAAATTAATTAAGAAACTTTTAAGAAAAAGTAGCTAAATTCAAACACTAGAAACAATAATTACAAACAAGAATGAGATGTAGAAGGAAATTAAACATAGATCAATTCTGTTACATATTACAGGAACTTTTGTCATCCCAACTTCTCTAAAAAAAACGTTAAACTGGAAATATATAAAACTGTTATTATCCCAGGTATCTGAATGCGAAACATGGACTTTTACTTTAAGAGAAGAAAAAGTTTACGAATATTTGAGAATAAAGTTCATAGGTACATTTTTGGACCAAAGAGAGGCGAAGAGACAGGTGAATGGAGAAACTGCATAACAGTGAGCTAAATGATCTGTATGGGAATCCAGAAATAATATGAGTTAAGTCTCACGAGTTCCATGAACAAGACATGCGGCACGAATGATACATGAAAGAGGGGCACGGAAGTTACTTGTAGGAAAACCAGTTGGTAGGCCGCAGTACGTAGGCCAAGAGAATAACATTAACCGTTATTTGAAGGAAGTAAATAATACAGAAGAATATTGTAAAATATTAGCTCAGGATAGGATTGTGCCCATGCGGCCACGAACCTACGTGTTCGACAGTGCCAGTGAGTTAGTTATTTATACTTTTAAAGCTATCACATCTGAACAAGGAGTATTCACTCTTACAGCCGGGTAGTTCACTTTCTAATAGGATAATTGCAAACTTCTTGTAAGCTATTGAACAGAGTACATCACTACAGTAAGTACAATTTATATTTTAACAAATAACTTTCCTGAGAATCTGATATCTAATTCAGGGTTAATTACACATTTCCAGGTCCATGTTTATCTATATTTGTTGTGTTCTCTACATGTGAGGAATGAAATTCTGTAATTTAGCGTGCATTTTCCAAACACTCTGTAATATTCAACATATTTCTCACGACATCATGTATGGCACTAGCGTACATGATGAAAGTAATATGTTAGCCCAAATATTAAGTAAGTAGGCTATTTCATTTGGATTAAATATAATAAAAATATAAGTTTTAGGTTGAAAATATGCAGTTTTGTCGGGGGGGAAAAATAATTTCGTACAGAAATGTATTGTTGCATTACTTTATAATGATGGCGAGTGTTGATATAAGTTTCACACAGTACACAGGAGACGTGAAATGAAACAATTTTATCCTTTAATTTTTTCAATGAAATGCACAATACACTCTTGTAATGTTTCCAATTTCTCCTTGTGTGATATTAATAACATTTTAATTTAATTTATTTTTCTTTTGATTCAATTTGTGCTAAAAAGATTATGACATCAAAAATTCCTAAGTGAAAATTTGTTCATTTTATGTCTTTATACTTTGTAAAATTCAGTCCAATAATCGCCATCATTACGAACTAATGCACCAATACATTTTTGCTAAAAATATATTTTTTTCGACAAATGTTTAATTTGTTTATTCACTGTAACTTGATCATATTATTTATTGCCAAATAGGGTCGCAATCAGGGATAACCCACTATATCGCAATATTGTAAGAATGCACCCTAGTGGAGAAAATGAATAAACACATCAAACTGTATATTATAAACAATATTATAGGTTATTAAATACATTAATGAACAACATTAGTAAACAACTCAGTAAAATCATTATTCAACACATAATTATCAAATGTGTAGTTCGAAGGATTCTGTTCATTATTTGCTATATTCAGCGTATTTGTTGGAGAGTCAGTCACTGCAATATAATGTTCTGACCTGTACAGAATATTAAAAAGGAGGACCTTTTTTATCACAAAAATGGGAGCTGGTAAAGAGAAATTTATAAAGAGCGAAGTGAAACAGTTGCGAAACAAAATTCATTGAAACATGATTGGGCACTGACTCCCATTTGAGGGATCAGTGTAAATAATCACTGGAAAATAAACACGTGTTTTTAACCCTAGTGTCATCCGAAAGCCAAACTTGGCAAGATCCGCGTGGATCGACTATTCCGATTGAGGTCTTAAGCGGTTTCCCTCAATCCAAAGAGCAAATGCTGGAATAGAACCCCAAAAGGTCCGCTTCCGACTTGACTCTGCTAATTAACTTCAAATTTGAATTCAACATTTAAACGGGGGCTAATGTATTTTACAGGAACCCGGGGTTCTACCTATTAAGGAGGACCAAAATGGATCGCTCA